>JAJJMA010030218.1:0-15421 GCA_023529015.1 Papaver nudicaule
TCTGGACAATTCTTCACCACTTGAAGTTCTGTTCAAATTGAAACCAGATTACAGCTTCTTGAAGACTTTTGGCAGTAGTTGTTATCCTTGTATCAGGCCATATAATCATCACAAGCTGGAACCTAGATCAGTTAAGTGTTTGTTTCTGGGATATAGCCTTATGCATAAGGGCTACAGGTGCTTAAATCCACAGACAAATAAGATTATTATCTCCAGAGATGTCAGGTTTGAAGAATCTGAATTTCCATACAATTCAATGTTTGTGCCTACTGCAGCACACACAAATAATGGTGCTACTATGTCACTATCTCCAACAATACAGCCTGCTGTTCCAAATATTGCTGAACCTTCTACAGATTCTACTCTCTCAGCTCATCAAGAAGACAGTACTGCAGGTATCTCTACTCCTGCTTCTTCCTCTTCTCTAATCCCTGATCTTGCAGACATGATTGCTTTTCCTCCTTTATCCTCTGCTACATCTTCTTCATTACCTTCTACACAACCCATTCAGAATGTACATAATATGGTTACTAGAGGAAAGAGGGGTATTCACAAACCCAAAGTGTTTGCAGCTGAAGTTCAATCTGTTTGTGAGGATATTACCATTCCTAAAAACTATACAGAGGCATTGAAGGATCCAAAGTGGAGAGCTGCAATGGAGGAGGAAATTAATGCTCTTCTTCAGAATGGTACTTGGATTCTTGTTCCCACTGATGGTTCATTCAACATTGTTGGTTGTAAATGGGTTTTCAGAATAAAAAGAAGAGCTGATGGTAGTATTGAGAGGTACAAAGCAAGGCTAGTGGCAAAAGGATTCAATCAAATTGAGGGTGTGGATTTCCAAGACACTTTTAGCCCAGTGGTTAAGCCAACTACATAGATGCACAAACTCACCTAAAGGTAGCATTAAGCCGGCTTTACTGACCTTGGATCTTGTAGTCAACTAAATAGATGCACAAACTCACCTAAAGGTAGCATTAAGCCGGCTTTACTGACCGCATCCGGAATGGATGAAGGATCTTTAGTTATAACCAACTGTTTCGGGACACCAACTGTGCCTGCAATTATACACCGAGTCAAGAAAAGTTAAGAAAACTCAAAGGTAGCAGTGAACATACTTCAACCTTTCTAAGCTTTTAAATAGGCAGAAGCCCCTTGATTCCTAGACTTTACTAGTACGTAAAACAACTTTTGTGTAATAGAATTACCATAACAGTCAGATAAGTTCAGATCAGCCACATCTTGAAGCATAGACTGTCGATTGTGCACATGTTGTATGCAATCCGGAGGGTCGAGGACTGTCACTTCTGGATGTTTGAACCTGTAGTCCTTTAAGAAATAAAAGAAATACCAAAAGGAGACGAGGAACCATGAGAACCACATGATCATCTAGTAACAAATAAAACAAACTTGCCGCAAGATCAGTTGCCAATAGATTAGCTGAAACCTAAGCAGTAATTGAGAAGGTTAATGCTACAGGATTGTAGAAAAACAGAACTAATGAACCACCATAAAGGAAACATTTACTGTCAAATACCAAAACTTCTAATGAGTACCCACTAGTCATCCTATATAATTCAAATCATCAGCTAGTAACCTGAGAGTGAGAGACTGATTTCTGGATGAACCCATTGCAGTACATATATACATGTGAAGTGAAACTGTAACAAAATGACAACAGTAAATAAGAAAATCGATTGCTCCCAGAGCCAACACAAGATTTTGTTACAGTTTATAGGCTAACCTCAAGAATCTGGCACCATTCCTTTCCTGTCAGCTGGATAAGAGTGAACAGAACAGATCATTAGAAATTATTGGCTCAAGTAGTCATTCGTCGCAATCCACTCAACTGGACAAAGTATTGTAGCCTCATACAAATTGCTGAGTTGGGTAAATCATAGACAAGAAACAATAGACATTTTTGTATAGTCCACTAACCTTATGTAGAACAATGTCAAAGGGACCCTGGTCAGAAAGAGACCTTTTATGGTCAATAGCGACAAACAAGATTCCCTTATTCCTGCACCACGGAATAAATTTGAATGTTATTGAATTTTCACCACAATTCCCATGTACGAAAGCTACATACAAGATTCAAATTACACATATCATACAGGTTATCTATTTTAAAGATTGTCATCTCTCCATAAATTTGACAGTGACAAGTCGCTTGAACCAAACCACGAACTATAGTTATCGGTCACAACTCATTCCTCGCAGTTTCGGACCTTAGAGACAGTATCATAATAACATCACTAGAGAAATTATTGAAATTTCATATCATGATTAGCTGACCCCATGAAGCTTAAATTCTGCACATAAATTCTTATCATTCAACAACAAACAAACAGTAAAAAACACACTTTTCTAGCTCAATTTCATTCAATCCAATAAACAACTTCAAAGTTTCCATCACATATACCATGGCAAAGGTACAATCAACAATCTAGATTCATCAGAGCATGATATGCAATAAAACAAGAAATCAAACTGATAGGAGCAGCAAACACATAGGATGTTCATACAAACGACCTGAGTTCGGAACTCCTCAACACCATACAATTCATACTGACATACCCATAAAAACATTATAAAATGAAAGAAAAACAAGAGGGCAAACAACACAGACAGATCAAAATCTAATGAATTAGTGTGCTTTCTTATTTCACGAATCTAAAGAATTAGTGTGTGCGTGTGTTTTACCTAGCCAAGATTTCTAACTTAGGTTGTAAGAAGCTTTTCTTCTTCTTAGAAGTCAAAGCATAACCAACAATGAGTTTCTGAGGTTGAGGAAATTCAACACCAATCGAATACGACTGTAAATCCTTCTCATTCTCTTTCTCTTCTTCTTCTTCGTTAAACCTCATCTTTATAAATTTCAAACCCGAACAAATAACAAGAAATTTTAAGATTAAAGAGAGATTTCAGAATATAATTTTTTTTCCCAGAAAAATGAGGAAATTATATAGATGATTTTGATGTTTTCCAAGTGTTTTACAAGGAGGAGGAGATTTTAAGGCAGAAGAAGAAGAAGTGACTGAAAATCAGGTAAACAAACTTGTTTCGAAGTAAAGCGAAATGCAAGGAGAGGAAATACAGTTATAGGGAGGAGTGAAGAAATGAGAGGGAGATCGATTGAGTGCCACGCGTGTGTAACTTTATATTGCGCGCATCGAGAAAAATAAGCATTAAGCAGATTGTGACGCGTGGATTGAGGCCACACTTGCCTGATGTCCCTCGTAGAGAAGCCCATGAACCAACTTGCAAAATTCAAATCAATTCAAGGCTTAGGCTGTTCTCTGTGGACCAAAGTTAGGGATGAAAGCGACAGATTTCCGTCGCCTATACTCCCCTCTTTCTCCTCTTCCGGTCTTCCCTCACGCCCACTGCGAAAGCGCAGTGTCCCTCCCGGAACTGGAAGGAAAGCGAGGAAAGCTGTATCGCTCAAAAAGCGAGGAAGCTTTCCTCGCTTGCACTTTAGCGAGATAGCTTTCCTCGCTTTCTGGGAAGCGAGATAGCTTTCCTCGCTTTTCGTTTGACCTTTTTTTCGACATTTTCACAAGCAGTTGTGCAATTCTTTTGTTCTTGTTTCCGAATCAAACAATACATACACAAATCCGTCCGTCTTCTGAAATCATTCTTCACCTTTCTTCATCTGTCTTCCTCTTCTTCTTTACCCTTTTTGCAGTAGAACTCAGGTCCAGATCTTTTTCTTCTTCTTCTTCTTCTTCTTTCTCTCTGTTTGTTGGTTTAGGTAGTCAACCAACCTGGCTGGGTTTAATCTCAATACAACCCTATTCCGTGCTCAATTTTGATCATGATTAATGTATTAAGACCTAGTAAAAACTCCATCATTCAAACACCCATAAAAAAACAATCTTTCAATTCTATCATCTATAATTCTCGTAACCAGCAAAACCCAAACCTTTCTTCTTCTTCTTCTTCATCTTCGATTCATATTCCAGGAAAAAAACCATTAATTCCCAAAACCCAACTCTTAAAACCAATCATTTTGACTCCTTTGAGAAAAACAAGAATTGTGAAGAAGAGGATTGAGGAACATGAGAAGGAAACAGAGATGTTGAGAGTAGGTAGTAGTAGTAGTAGTGGTGTTCGGATGTTGATGTTGTGTGGATTTGGGTACTGGGTACAAGGATTTAGATGTTTTGCATGGTTAGAATGAATTTTGATATGGCTAATACACTTAACCTAAACCCAGCAACATTGCAGTTTGTTCAATATGTTGCTATTTTTCCAATGGTAGCTAAACCTTTATATGGGATTTTGTCTGATGCTGTTTACATTGGCGGGGCTCATAGATTGCCTTCTATACCACCTCCAGATCCATGATTCACCAGCGATAAGAACTTGGCTGGAGCTGAAAGAAGTCTGGTTTTCATTTTGATTTTGACTTCCTTTGACCGGTCAAGCGATATACTCTATATCGCTTCACCTGAGCGATATAGCTTACCTCGCTGAGCGAGATAGCTTCCCTCGCTCCAAGGGTTCCTCCATAGCAAACAGGCGTCCGGGAGGGGCACTGGAGAAACCCTGTTGGGATGATTTCTCTCACCTCCATAGAGAACAGCCTTATGAGATTTAGGCAATGTGTAGGTAAAATCATCTTCATTATTAATTCTCTCAAATTTAAGGTGATTGAGACTTGTGCGTGAGGATTCGATTTTAGCGATAATTGTAGACACCTGTCTGGGGGCACGCATTAAAAAAGATGAAACGTGTAGTTTAAGGGATGGTCATTTCGAGTGAAATCTGTAGCAGCAAATTCAGGTGGGTCTGCTCTGCTGATAAACTCCACCGCAGTACTACAATACAATCCAGCACGATTAGACTTTAGAGAAACTAGACCACCCATGATATAAAAAAAAAAAAACGATTAGCACAAGTTTGTTTCCTTGTAGTTGTAGATATCAGATTTGTGGCCTAGGTTAGAATTGGCATATGTGTACTTAGTTGCGAAGACAAACTAGATATTCATTAACAGAGTACTTATGCACCAATAGATGCATATGGTGTGTTTAGTGTGAAGAAGCTAAAATGCTTAAATTGACTAGTGCATTTATCAACACGATATATAATCTGAATGCTTATGATCACATGCATGATCTATTTCTCTGCTTCCGACCATCATTGAAAGGATTTCGTGGTCCAGCGCTCAATTTGTCATGTACCATCATAAGATACCCGGAATACTTGAAATCACCTCCTTTTCTCTCCGTCCGATTTCGTTTTTTTTTTTTGCCTACCTAAATTTGGCCCCATGAATGAGTATTTTCGGCGGATGTTATATAGTGAAATCGGAAAACCCCTTATAAAAGAAGATTGCCTTTCTCAATTAGTTGTTAATTAAGTGATTAAATGATCAAACATGATCAAATATGAGAATCACCCGCGTTTTTTTTTAACCAAATCTTAAATCTGAACAACTCACAATCGGTCTATATATAAAGTTACATAAGCCGATTATGCTTGGGTTCTCGAACAATCGGTATATAATATTACCATAATACGCCGATTGTAGTTAATCTGCCCAGAAATTTACACAAAAAATCGGTGTACACATACACATTTATTGGCCGATAGTTGAAATATAATCGGTGTAAATTAATGAACATAAAGGACGATTATGTGTACACAGGAGATTCAAATACTTGAGCATTCTTAATCGGTGTATCTGAAAACCATCATCCGACGATTTGAAAAAATGGAGTTTTCTGGAAGTCAATAATCGTTTTTGGAAAGCAATATTATAAAACGATTGTCAATAATCATTCGATGTGTACACCAAGGTAGACCGATTAAGACATAAAAACTGACAGAAATCTAAGTACGCAAACCACATTCATTCACATAAACTAGCAACCAAAGTTAAAATCCTACACAAACACCAAGGAAGTTTAAAGTCGACACAACCAAAGTTAAAACAACATAACGAACGAGTTTTAAGTCAACATAACCAAAGTTAAACAAGTGTTTTCAAACTATTTTGAGTTAACCACGACCACGCCCTCTTCCACCACCGCGACCTCCACGAGCACTGGTACTAGCACCTCGAGCCTTTTTAGCTGGTGGTGCGTCTTGTGTAGCCTCACCACCAGCACGACCTCTTCCACCACCACAACCTCGTTTAGGTCGTGGTTTTTGTGCATCCTCATGAGCAACGGTTGTTGTGGCTTCATTCCCCCTTGTCTTGCGCTTTGCCCTCTCCGGTGGTGGTTCTTGAGATTGTCCAAATAGATCTCCTCGTCTTTTATTCTCCAGGTTCAACAATTGGTCAAGAGCTTTCTTCAATATCCTCTCAGCCCTCTTATCTATACCACCTTTCACAAGCTCTGACTCGAACTCCTTGATCATTTTCCCGACTCGAGGTCTCTGTTTTCAATGATACAACATACACTAAGTACATATATATAATGATTAAAGTTAATAGGACACAAGCGAATACTTACATATACATCGACGACTTCTTTTGGATCATCAATGAACTTTCTATTATCAGGGCGTATGACATGAGGATGGGAAGTCCTCTTCAACCACTCCATATACTCAGGGTCGACCCAATCGTTCGGAAAGATAGGAGTATCAAGGTCAACCGAATGCTGAGCTCTGGTGTCCCAATCAGTGGATGTACAAGGAGGTTTGTGCACAATTTCAATTGAATTATAATAGGAAATACATTTCTTCGTATCAAATCCACCCAATTTGAGCGCCTCTTCGGTTGGTTCTTTTTGTACACCACCACATTGACGAGCCACTCTTGTCGGATTGTAGAAAACATATCCGGTGGGGTGAAACACAGGTCCAAAGTACCTTTGTATGCGGCTACAACACTGTGTCCTTCTTCCCTCCTTTTAATGTAAGGATCGAAGACAACTTTCTCGACAGGCAAGTTGTCCAATCGATTCCTAATCTCAATCAAAGTTTGTTCTTGTCCCGAGGGCTTCCCATTGTACATGTATTTGCTCCCTAGATAGTCTTCCTCTTTCTAACAGGGTTCGGCTGCGCCCTTTTGGCAAACTCTGGGAAGTGCAAATATATGAACGCCTACAAGTGAAGCATGGGAGTATAAGATACTAAGTATACTATACTCTTTGGATAACGACAAATGAAGGTACATGGATTACCTGAAGTAAAGGCATACTGCCCCCAATTTGATCCCCTAGAAGATTTTCTCATCTCATTCAACAAGAATGCAAGACAAGCAGTGCCCCATGAGATCTCATTCAACCTATCCAAGTCAGCCAAAAGCTGCACATAGGTGGCATTCACCCGAGAACCAGATGTGTCGGGGAATATGACACTTCCCAAGATGTAGAGAATGTACGCAGTGGCTGTCGCAGTGACCCGCTTGGGATCCAACTTGCCCATGAATTGGTCCCTCAGAGATTTCAATTGGAATGTCTTCGACCTTTGTTTTCCAGAAAACATCTCTTTATCGGTCTTCGCCTTGTCCCAACCCAATTTGGCTTCGGTAAAAGCATGGATAAGCTTCCAGTCAAGGTACTTGTCGAATGCGGGGTCGGTGGGGGCGTCTTCCACGTCCTTGAGGAAGTCCATGTCCTTGGTAAAGCCGATGCTCCTAACTGATTTGCCTTCAATGCTTAGACCTGTAATCTCATGAGCATCATCTGGAGTGATGGTAATCTCGCCAAAATGGAAGTGCATAGAATCTGTCTCCCCGTAATACCTCTCAAGGAAGGCAGAAAAAAGTGGTTGTCATATCCAATGGTGGAAGTACTGGCAATGGCAGGATACAACCCCGAGTTCTTGACAATCTCTACCACTTGAGGGGCTTCACCGCTAGCTAACCACTCCTCCAAAGCTTCAGGATCCTCAGGGCGTTCACCTACCCTTTCCAATGGCCATTTTTCCATTTTTCCCGCCTCCGATTGGTGTTTGAGAAGACGTATTGCATCCTCGTGGTCCTACAAAACATTGATATGTTTTGTAACATGAAATGGAGTTACGTTGGATGTATAAACGAAGAAAATAGAACTAAATGAGATACTTACGATGGTTCTGTAGACGATATTGGCCCAAGTACCCACATAGCCCCATAAGACGTTCATATCATCCAAAGGCGCACCGAGCTCCTCGCCGGGAAACATCTGCTCTTTGGTTGGCATGTAACTCCTCATTTGTTTCTTAGCCTTCCTTTCTTAAGCCCCCTGTTGTCCACCCTCTTGTTGAGCTCCCTGTTGTCCACCCTCTTGTTGTATTGGTTGTTGGGGCTGTACAATTTGAAGCGGCTGTACTGGTTGTTCAGGTTCTTCATTCTCGGGCTCTTCCCCCGCCTCCAAGACAGCCAATTCTTGACTCGCTGGTTGTTGAACATCAGCTGCATCAGTTGGATCTTGTTCTTGTGTTTCTTCAACTGCAGGTGTTGTTGTTTCAGAGTTGGGTTGATCGACATCAAGCTGTCTAGCATCAGCTTTACGACTGGCCGCACTCAAAGGTGCACCACCCTCTCGACGGGGAGCCAATCTAACTTGTGTGGCGGCAGGATCTGCAACAGGATCCGCTCTCTTCTTCTTCTTCTTCACAACCTCCTTAACCTTAGCCGGTGGTGTGTTGGATTTCATGTTTTCCCTACAACACAAAACAAGAAACAAATTAACAGTTACACAGACAACAATCGGTTCACATAACATCAAAGATAAACCGATTATAAACATAAGGAAACAAAACGTTGGACATTTGTGAAAATATAAACCGATTACATATTCGTATTTATATCAATCGGCTTTATTAAGTGTTTATAAACAACGATTATGGAGTCACAGGAAAATCAAGATTTGTCTACTGCATTAATCGGCTCACAAAACCAACAACATAAAACGATTGGGAAAGGAAAAAATAAACGGTGAACATGTTTATGAACATTAACCGATTAAATTCTGCCTCGGTTTATTCACATGGAAACAATCAACGATTAAGGCTAAGAAACTTTGGGAGTTTAGCCTGAAATTTTTTGTCAATCGGCGTAAATAAGACAATATATATAACGAATAACACCTGATATCGGCTTACGGAAAACAAAAGATGAAACGATTATGGCATAATTCTTTCGTTGATTATTCATGCGAAATTGTAACGATTGTGCCATGGAATTCGAAAAGGCTAATTCCTAAATTTTAGAGGGAAAACTAATCGTTTTATGTTCAATTGAATATAGAACGACTGCCAATAATCGTTTTACGGTTACAAAAACATACAACGATTGTTCTTCGTTGCAGTTTCAGAATATGAACAGGTTGAATAATCGTTGAATAATTACACTAACATACAACGATTCTGGGTGACAGTTGCGAACTGTCGGGTTGAAAATCATCAAATTGGAGTGAAAAATCAACCAAATTTCAAATGCAATACCTCATTCTCGTCACCGGGGGTGGGCTCTTCTTCTTTTGCTTCTCTTTAAGAGCTTGTAATTCTTCTTTACTCGCTTTCCTCGTTTTCGGGTTCGATGAGGAAATTTGGTAAACTTTGTCTACGTCGATTCCTGATTCTTTGAATGTTCTAGGGTCCGGTCCTTTGTTCTTCTCTCGTTCCATCGCGTTTTATAGAATTAATCACAATTTTTTTTTGGAAATCGTCGATTAATCGACGATGTTTTTGTTTTGAAAATGAAGTGGAAGAAGAAGAGGAAGAAGAAGAGAATCGTTGAATGTTTGAAAATGAAATTTTGGCTTAAGTTTTTGGGTTTAATTAGAGAAGTTACTGTGGGGGCATTTGGGTATTTTCGCCAATTTTTAGTTGTCCCCTAACCACCTCTAAAGGATAAGTTTAGAATTTCATGGGGCCAAATACTCTCTCATGGGGCCAAATTTAATTAGGTTTTTTTGTGCAAGTTGCCACAATCATCCAGACTACAAATATATTTCTTCATGCAAATTGCCTAGGAGCCATTTCTAGACTATCAGCCCAGGAAAGCTCCGCCATTTTGGATTTTTAAAATATCCCGTAGCTCACAATGACAAGAAAATTCTATCAAAAAAAAAAAACAATGACAAGAAAATCCAACAAATATAGTAGCAGCCACGCATTTCATCGTGTCTTCATCACAGGGCACTAGTTCAGTAGTTCTAGTAATAAATAATTAGATGTGCCTGATAGAATATATCTTTCCATTACTGTGTCTGTGTGAGTGGTTTTTATTATCATCATCTTAACTCTTAAGGCTACAAAATAATACTAACATAACTCTAGCTGCATCGGAATCACTTGTACACTGTGGTTCTCCAATATCTTATGTGTACTGTGTACGAATTCCACAAGTACCATACCAACTTGGTTTGGATATGGATGATGATTATTTGGAGTCTTGGACAATACTAATAAAGTCTTATCCACTAACTAATCAACTTGCTCTTATACAATCCACTCACTGATTAATGATAAAGATAAATCTAGAAGATCCAATCATGATTTATTTATTTATTTTGAAAGAAAAGAAAATTTCATTAAACAAAGGAGCCTACATACTGGATTGCTCATAACTGATGAAGGAGAGACCATTTTTCAACATTAGCTATAATGTCAACATTACATGCACAATATCTTTTTAAGAGAAGTTATCTGTCGTTCATTGAGTCTCTTGGAGTACCTCTGGCCTTTAATAATTTTAGAAACCTGCATCCTTCACCACATCTCTTTATCAATTCAGTCAATTATGAAACTAAAAGCATGATGTTGTAAAGTTTAAATGTGCACCTGGTTCGAGGAAGTATCTAGTGCAATAGCTAAGCCAGTCCTTTGTGAATCCCCGCCTAGGTCAGTATCATCAACAATTGGAAGGTCCAAAGTCTTCATGTAAAGAAAGAGGAGATCATTAGCAATAGGAATGAATAAGATCAAAACATCATCGATCCAATTCACATCAATAAGATTAAGATTACCTCAGCTGCAGCCTCAACACTGAGTACAAGTCTCACAACATAATCATTTTGAATGTCGTATTTGGAGACCATTCGATGGTTTTCCAGCACAGAATCTTTGAAGATTAGCACCTGCTTTTGGAATTCTATCCCCTGCGTTGCTTGGATCTTCCTTTTCACCATTTCAATCTTCTCAAAGTTATACACCTTGATTCTTAATAAGGAATTGTCTGTTGTGAGAACATTGAAAGTGACTGCTCTGGAAGAGATCAGAGAAAAGTGGTGGGTTGAGATTTTTCTAGGGAAGGGAGTTCTTCCAAGATGTTTTTAGATATCATGTAAGAGGGCAGCAAGGTAAAGAATTATGTGATGATGCTACACATCTAATTCTAGGTTTCTGACTTTATCTGCATTGTCTTTAATTTCATTATTTTTTTCCTCTTTTTCAAGATCATCCATCTGTGCCTTAACAGAAAAAACAAAGCTACTATCCCTGATAGATGTGAACCCTGTTCTAGAATCACCACTAGATGCCTCCTCAATCGACCTACCCTCGCCAGAACCTTTCTGATTTCCAATACTTTAATGTGTCTGAGAGCTTAAAAAAAAAAAAAAGGAAAACCCAAGATTATGGTCCACTAAACGCGTCCAAATCGGGATAATAATTAAGGAAATATACTAATTAACAGTAGTAAATACTAACCTAGTACTACTAATTAAAGAAATAAACATTACAACAACTTACTTGAATCGCTGAATATTCTAGACCAAAATGACGTCTCAGATCCGTCGAAAATCTAGAGATATGTGTGATTGTAGTAGCGTAGAATTAAATGTGGTTTTACTAGAGATCTGAGAAAGATATTGTGCAGGTAATGTTGACATTATAGCTATAATGTCAACATTACCTACAAAATATCTTTTTCCCTCTCTTGTGGCCTCTGACATGTAAGAGCAGTTATTTGTCGTTCATTAAGTCTCTTGGAGTACCTCTGGCCTTTTACAATTTTAGAAACCTGCATTCATCACCACATCTCTTTATCAATTCAGTCAATTATGAAACTAAAAGCATGATGTTGTAAAGTTTAAATGTGCACCTGGTTAGAGGAAGTGTCTAGTGCAATAGCTAAGCCAGTCCTTTGTGAATCACCGCCTAGGTCAGTATCATCAACAATTGGCAGGTCCAAAGTCTTCATGTAAAGGAAAGAGGAGATCATTAGCAATAGGAATGAATAAGATCAAGACATCATCAATCCAATTCACATCAATAAGATTAAGATTACCTCAGCTGCAGCCTCCATACTGAGTACAAGTCTCACGACAAAATCATTTTGAATGTTGTATTCAGAGACTATTCGATGGTCTTCCAGCATAGAATCTTTGAACATTAGCACCTGCTTTTGGACTTTTATCCCCTGCGTTGCTTGGATATTCCTTTTCACCATTTCAATTTTCTCAAAGTTATACACCTTGATTTTTAACAAGGAATTGTCTGTTGTGAGGACATTGCAAGTAACTGCTCTGGAAGAGATCAGAGAAAAGTGGTGGGTTGGGGTTTTTCTAGGGAAGGGAGTGCTTCCAAGATGTTTTTAGATAGCATGTAAGAGGGCAGCAAGGTAAAGAATTATGTGCTGATGCTACACATCTAATTCTAGGTTTCTGACTTTCTCTGATTGTCTCTAATTTCTTCCTTTTTTTTTCTCCTCTTTTTCAAGATCATCCCCTCTGTGCCTTAACAGAAAAAACAAAGCTACTATCTCTGACAGATGTGGACCCTGTTCTAGCATCACCACTAGATGCCTCCTCAACCGACCTACCCTCGCCAGAACCTTTCTGATTTCCAATACTTTAATGGCTCTATGAATAAAAAAAACAAAAAAACAAAAAAAAAAACAAAAAACCCTAGATTAGGGTCCACTGAACGCGTCCAAATCGAGATAATAATTAAGGCAATATACTAATAAACAGTAGTAAATACTAACCCAGTACTACTAATTAAATAAATAAACATTATAACAACTTACTTGAATCGCTGAATATTCCAGACCAAAATGACGCCTCAGATTCCGTCGAAAATCTGGAGATATGCATGACTATAGTAGGTGTAGAATTGAATGTGGTTTTAATAGAGATCTATGAAAGATATTGTGCAGGTAATGTTGACATTATAGCTATAATGTCAACATTACCTGCACAATATATTTTTCCCTCTCCTGTGGCCTGTGACATGTAAGAGCAGTTATCTGTCGTTCATTGAGGCTCTTGGAGTAGCTCTGGCCTTTTACAATTTTAGAAACTTGCATCCATCACCACATCTCTTTAGTAGTTCAGTCAATTATGAAACTAAAAGCATGATGTTGTAAAGTTTAAATGTGCATCTGGTTAGAGAAGTATTTAGTGCAATAGCTAAGCCAATCCTTTGTGAATCACCGCCTAGGTCAGTATCATCAACAATTGGAAGGTCCAAAGTCTTCATGTAAAGGAAAGAGGAGATCATTAGTAATAAAAAAGAATAAGATCAAAACATCAGCAATCCAATTCACATCAATAAGATTAAGATTACCTCAGCTGCAGCCTCAACACGGAGTACAAGTCTCACAACAGAATCATTATGAATGTCGTATTCGGAGACCATTCGATGGTCTTCCAGCACAGAATCTTTGAAGATTAGCACTTGCTTCTGGAATTTTATCCCCTGCGTTGCTTGGATCATCCTATTCACCATTTCAATATTCTCAAAGTTATACACCTTGATTTTTAATAAGGAATTGTCTGTTGTGAGAACATTGAAAGTGACGACTCTGGAAAAGATCAGGGAGAAGTGGTGGGTTGGGATTTTTCTAGGGAAGGGAGTGCTTCCAAGATGTTTTTGGATAGCATGTAAGAGGCCAGCAAGGTAAAGAATTATGTGTTGTTGCTGCACATCTAATTCTAGGTTTCAGACTTTATCTGCATTGTTTCTAATTTCATCAGTTTTTTCCTCTTTTTTAAGATCATCCCATCTGTGCCTTAACAGAAAAAAAAAAGCTACTATCCCTGATAGATGTGAACCATGTTCTAGCATCACCACTAGATGCCTCCTCAATCGACCTACCCTCGCCATAACCTTTCTGATTTTCAATACTTTAATGTGTCTGAGAGCTTAAAAAAAAAGGAAAACCCAAGATTAAGGTCCACTAACCGCGTCCAAATCAGGATAATAATTAAGGAAATATACTAATTAACAGTAGTAAATACTAACCTAGTACTACTAATTAAAGAAATAAACATTACAACAACTTACTTGAATCGCTGAATATTCTAGACCTAAATGACGCCTCAGATTTCGTCGTAAATCTGGAGATATGCATGACTGTAGTAGGTGTAGAATTAATTTTGGTTTAGTAGAGATCTGAGAAAGATATTGTGCAGGTAATGTTGACATTATATCTAATGTTTTCATCACATGATGAAGGAGAGACCATTTTTAACCATTAGCTATAATGTCAACATTACGTGCACAATATCTTTTTCCCTCTCCTGTGGCCTCTGACATGTAAGAGATGTTATCTGTCGTTCATTGAGTCTCTTGGAGTAGCTCTGGCATTTTGCTATTTTAGAAACTTGCATCCATCACCACATCTCTTTATCAATTCAGTCAATTCAGTCAATTATGAAACTAAAAGCATGATGTTGTAAAGTTTAAATGTGCACCTGGTTAGAGGAAGTGTCTAGTAAAATAGCTAAGCCAGTCCTTTGTGAATCCCCGCCTATGTCAGTATCATCAACAATTGGCAGGTCCAAAGTCTTCTAGTAAAGGAAAGAGGAGATCATTAGCAATAGGAATGAATAAGATCAAAACATCATCAATTCAATTCACATCGATAAGATTAAGATTACCTCAACTGCAGCCTCAACACTGGGTACAAGTCTCACAACAGATTGATTTGAAAGTCGTATTGGAGACCATTCGATGGTCTTCCAGCACATAATCTTTGAAGATTAGCACCTGCTTTTGGAATTATATCCCCTGCGTTGCTTGGATCTTCATTTTCACCATTTCAAGCTTCTCAAAGTTATACACCTTGATTTTTAATAAGGAATTGTCTGTTGTGAGAACATTGAAAGTAACTACTCTGTAAGAGATCAGAGAGAAGTGGTGGGTTGGGATTTTTCTAGGGAAGGGAGTGCTTCCAAGATGTTTTTGGATAGCATGTAAGAGGGCAGCAAGGTAAAGAATTATGTGCTGATGCTGCACATCTAATTCTAGGTTTCTGAATTTCTCTGCTGAAAAAGGAGGGGTACCGAAATACTACCAACTTTTCGTTTTGGCTCGTGAGTCTTATGGTTAAAGTTTGGACGATCTCAAAAATCAATATCCAAACCTCTAACTGGAGTAATCTCGACAGTTAGGCAATAACGTACTACTTGGTGCTTTAATTATAAATCAGAGTTATAATGCGGAAAGTAAAAGCACACAAGACACCAAACGTTTTTTTAACGAGGAAACTGCCTTGCAGAAAAACCTCGGGACCTCGTCCAGTTTG
>JAJJMA010030222.1:0-13957 GCA_023529015.1 Papaver nudicaule
ATAAATCCCAGAGCCGAGCTAGCCTTTGCAACAACATATGCAAACTTTTTTAGTTCCCCTTTCTGTTTTAGTCTCATCCAAAAGATATGTCTGACAACACCACCCTTGCCTTGTTGGTACTCCGATCCCCATAACTGACAGCCACAAAATGTAGAATGTCGAGAACATGTGATGTTTATAGTATACTCTTCCTCATACCAGGATCTACTAACTTCTAAGAGAGCCCTTAATAAACAATCCTGGTCCTTCAATTTAACTCCATGAACAATCTGCCACCACTGACTGCGAAAGAACTCTACACTAACAGCAGTACTTGAGCTATATATTTCTCTTTTGCGAATTGCAAAATCGGAAGTAATCTGAATCTTGTACGCAACTCTACATAAGTCTGAATTGACTAAAATTAAGCCATCCCTGCATTCTTTTTTCCCGATCTAAGAGCCACCTTCAGATTCCAAACTAGATAAGAGAACTGAATTAAGGAAGACTGATGCTACACTTCTCATAACAAGGCTAACTCCTGCGATAGCATACACCAAATCTACTACTGCATAGACATGGATTCCCACTCTTCTTCTGCAGAACTCCACTCCTCTATAACCCCTCTTGAGAAAAACAGAATGCCGAGCATCCTCGAAAGTACTGAAACCAAACAAGCTAGAGATCCAAGTGGCCATCGTAGACCTCTTAGATAATAACCACATGAACCGATGTTGCTGGACACAATCAAACCATGCCTGGAATTGTTCGCAACAGTAATAACACCAACCTGGTTCAGGCATTGCCTCCCTCATCTGATGCAAACCATTCTTAAGTTGACACAAGGGGTGATTCACATCTCTGTTGTCTCTCTTGAACATGTAAATGTGCACAAACAATGAAGAATTTGTTGCTGCAGATGTAATTTCAGTCACCCTCCAATCTTCACCGCCAACGCCACATGAACTTGAAATGCATAAGTTCACTTCCCATACAGGAATTTCTTTCCAGCTAATAGCTTTTTGTGGTTGATACATATTTCTCCACAACTGACAGTAAGAAGAGTGATTATACCGAACATACTTAGAAATGCGAAACACATTCTTTCCAACTACCCTTACAATGAAGTCCTTCCAGCCAAAACACCATCTACTACTACCACCATCCTCAGTCGGATTCCGAAGACAACAATTATCATTTCCCACACTGGATAACCCAAAATAAAACAATTTGAACTCAAACTCTGATAAGAGAACTAGAAGGCTGTAATCCCAGAGTAATATTGCCTTCCACACAAGTAGCAGTGCATTACTGACATCCTTCTTAATCATTTGACCACACTTAACTTGTGCTCCTCTAAACTCTCGTTTCCTTCTCAATTGAAGTATTAATGTAATACAGAGAATAGTACCTTGCTGCAGCATCCAGTCAGACACCTTACAGGCATCACAATTCCCATTCTCCTTAGCCCATTCAAACACGATCAAATACTCCAACAATGAATCTGAGCGGTACCCAAATTTGACAGCAAGCTCATACATCGATTTCCAGACACAAGTATACTCCAAAACTGATCCATTAAGAGCTACCATACAAGTAATAAGTATATCAACACATAATTTTAAACTGTAGATACCTTGCTGCAACCTTCCTCGATCAAATATCCTTCGATCACCACTATAATCAGTGATGGACACTCTTTGTAACATCTTCTCACACAACTCCTTACCATAATTGTTGTTACCATCTTGATCAAATAGAAACACATTTGAATTCACAGACATTGAATCCAATTGATACCCATTAAGATCAAACACATAAGAGACAACAGTATTTAAACAAAACTCAGAATCACTATTAGTGTCGTATGAGTAGCTTCTGATAACTTCAACCTCCTTTCCTTTATCAAATACCAGGCGGGTGTAATCAGAACTAGGTGAATTAACACACCAGGACATATATGGAAATAAGCGATGTATGGAAAACATCTTGAGTAATTTGACTTTATATGAAGTAATTTGGTTGAGGTTATCTTCAGTAATAAACTCAGGATCATCAAACTGCTGAAATTCATTAATAAAATCCAGATTTAACGAGAATTTCTCAACCTCAGTATCCGTAACTCTTCGATTTTGCAATTCCACAACATTACTACGATAATTACTTTCAGAAATGAACGGTTTACCTTCTTGATAATCCAAAAACGTTGAATATACCTTGAATTTTAACATTTCCTCTGCAGAAGTAGTTTCATCGATTAAAGAGAAAGAAGATTTGAGACTAGATCGATGATTACCTTCAACTACTGGTGGAGTTGTTGAACAATTTTGTTTGAAACCGTTTACTGAACCTGAATCAATTAAGGTTTCTTCCTCTTCTTCAACTTTTCCACTTAGAACGACCGACACACTATCAATGGCTTTTTCAGTAGCTTCTTGTTGAGATTCTGCCGTTGTAGTTTGTACTGTACCGATCTTCTTTGATAACTCATCATGGTTTCTCATGAGAGCAAGGATCCTCTCCCTGATTTCATCAACATATTTTTGATTCACCATTTTTGTAACCGGTCACACAAGATCGACCGCTCTGATACCACTTGTAATGAAATCACTACAAATGGACCAAGAACAAATCAATCAAGAGCAACTCCTCTCAATTGAGAGGCCTAATCTTTGTTTCCAGAGCCTGAGAAAAGCTTGAGAGCTTCAAATAGAGAGAGAAGACTTTTTGGATTAATTTTCAGATAAGATCAACCATTACAGATTCAACAGACTAAAAGGAAATGAAGGAAAGGCACATGTGCAACACGCACGAATGGCTGACACAAAACCGATATAACAGACCAATAATAGACACAGCTACAATGACTCAATATTTCCAACCCGCTGTTACCCCTTAACCAGGACAACCCCCTAACATTCATGATAGCTTAGTACGACCATGGAAAATTTGATTCATAGTAAGATAGGTAGCACCAAAATTATCACACCATAAGACAGGAGGAGTGCAGACATGAACTTGAAGTTCTTTGAGTAGAGACTCAATCCACATGAGCTCAGCAGTAGCAATGGCAAGTCCCTGGTATTCAGCTTCCGTACTTGACTTGGAGACAGTTTTATGCTTTATAGCACTCCAAGAAATGATATTCGAGCCTAAGTAAACACAATAACCACTAGTGGAACGTCTATCCGTTTGATCGCCAGCCCAATCAGCATCCGTGTAGGCTTGGAAATTAAGTTGCAAACTAGAAGAAGGTCTGAGAGTAAGACCATAAGAGGAAGTACCTTGTAAATAACGTAGGATTCTCTTGACAAGAAGAAGATGCTTGTCAGTAGGATTTTGCATGAATTGACATACTTTGTTGACTGAGAAAGCAAGCTCAGGTCGTGTAATCAACAAGTATTGAAGACCCCCAACAAGACTCTTATATTCAGTAGGATTTTTCAAAGGAACACCACCTTGTGGATTTAGCTCAGTAGACGTAGTAAAAGGGGTACTCACAGGCTTTGCTCCTTGCATATTGGCACGCTCCAACAAATCTTCGATATAACGACGTTGTGAAAGAAACAGACCATCAGTTGTTCTTGTAACCTCAACACCGAGAAAAAGAGACAATTCTCCAAGATCTTTTAGTGCAAATTCCTTGCGCAGAGTGTCAATAAGATGTTGCAGATACGAAGAAGAAGAGCATGTTAAGATGATGTCATCAACATATACAAGGAGATAAGTAACATCAGTAGTTGAACGACGAATAAACAAGGAAGAATCTTCTCGTGATGCAACAAAGCCAAGTTGTTGTAGAAACACACTAAGACGAGCGTACCACACCCTGGGTGCCTGTTTGAGGCCATATAAAGATTTATGCAATCGACAAACATGATCAGGATAATTTGGATCAGTATAACCAGGAGGCTGCTTCATATAAACCTCCTCCGTAAGAAAGCCATTAAGAAAAGCATTCTGAATATCAAGTTGTCGAATAGGCCAAGCAGATGTAAGAGCCAAAGTGAGAACGACACGAATAGTACAAGGATTTATAACCGGACTGAAAGTTTCTCCGTAGTCCTTCCCTTCACGTTGATGAAAACCTTGAGCCACCACACGAGATTTACGTCGTTCAATAGTGCCATCAGCGAGGCGTTTTACACAAAACACTCATTTGGAACCCACCGCATTCATATCCAGAGTACGTTTAACGTAAGACCAAGTGCCTTTTTGTACAAAAGAATTATATTGGTCATCCATAGACTTGTCGTATAGGTTATATATATTGCCTTAGATAGGCGTACACAGACATAACAAATATAAGCTAAACTAGAAAAGGAAAAGTCATATACAATAGGAAACAAGAGATACGTTTCCTATTCTCTAACAAGAGTTAAAAATTTGTATATATACGATTTTGTTTACATCCACATGACTTGTCGTATAGGTTACATATATTGCCTTAGATAGGCGTACACGGACATAACAAATATAAGCTAAACTAGAAAAGGAAAAGTAACACTTGCCCAATAATTTGGATAATGGAAGTTGAAGTGTGGAACAAACGAAAACACAGTAGTTGGTTGGAATGCTCTATCTGCGGGAGAAGCTGTTGTTAAAATCAATAGGTGGTGTACGGACAAGCTTTCCAATATATTTTGAACTAATTCCAACAGCGACGGAGCCAAAATTTTTGGTTGGGTGGTGCATTGTGAAATTTTATTTTGTCTTAGCTAATCCTACTTCATTTGTACTTTGTCATAATAATTTGCATTATACACACACGGTAGAATCATGACGTTGTAAAAGAAAACACAAATAATCTAATAACAAAGGTGATCGAGAGAGAAAGAGAGAGAGAGAGAGTTTTTAACAAATATAATTGTTGCAATTGAGCTATTCAAACTTTTTACATCAGTGGAGTGGTCTAGTTAATGTGTAGAGTAGTTGGCCAATCAATTTAAATATAAGGAAACTGCTGGGAGAAGGATTTTGAGAATCCATGGATGAGACATGAGTAATTCAGCTTTTGTTTGGAAATTAGTGATTAAAATTGGAGACATTCAGCCACCAGCAATTCCATGTGTGTGTAACTACAAATGCGCCTAGCTAATGCTAATTGTTGAGGGCACATGACCAAAGCTACCCATTCTAGCGACACAGTTTTTCACAAAATTCATGCTTTTGAAAATGAAATACAATATTCATTAGAAGTAAAAACGGGCTCAAAGCAAAGGGTATCGATACAATCAAAGTCAGACTAGTAATCGAAAGAAAGAAATGCTAATCGTCCATTGACTAGGCCACAGAGCATACATGCATAAAGTACGAAAATGTTATCCGCCCACCAGATCACTCTCCCACTTTTCTCCACCAGCTGATGTATCATGGTGGGAGTGGTCCAAAACTGATGGACGGACCCTCCTGCAGCTCCACTATCGGATGAGGGAAAAAAGCGGAAGGGCCTGCAGCAGCTTCGCACAAAGTATAGAAATAGAAGGGTCTTTTTCTTTCAAGGAGAACAGGGTATTAATTAATTAATAATGACAAAGAAAGCAGGTGGTTGCAGCTTTCCTTTCATCCCAAGAAAGCTGATTTCATGTTTTATCTCCAATGTCGAACATTAATCCTTTGTCCCCCAACTTATAGTAATGAAGATAAATTGAAGCAATTTATTCGGCAATGGCAACTACTTCGACTTCTAAATCGCGCCGCGTGACATAGTGTCAATATCAAAAGAAATGCTACTTATCCACTGCATAGGCCATTGGGGACACAACAAAGTAGGATGGATTGTTCATGGATGTAAGCAAGGCCTAGTGCAGTAGCCTAGTACAAGTCCCCTTGTAGAAAAACCATTTGAATATAAAACGAGTCTAGTCCTAAGAGTCTAAAAAGGCGTAAAAGTCAGTCAATACCATTAAATGCAGAATGAGAGTCATAGACTCTCATAGGTTCTTTCCCCCATCCTTCTGCAGATGTCATTCCCCGTAAACTCTAGCATTCAATACAAAACAACTACAACAGAAAGTACACCAACAATTCTCTTACTTCAAAAAATTTAGAAGTATAAAACATCACTCGTGCCAGGGAAACACCATTGTTTTACACCATGTATTTACACCAGTAGGTGTCACAATTTTATTGGCTTAACCTCACCCACTCAACCCCACCCAAGATATGCAGCCCCCTGTTATAAGAATGAGGTAACCATATCATACCACGTTATGGTGTAGAAAACCAGTGTATAAAATCCGGTGTCTCTAAAGCATTTTGGCATGTAAAGATCCATAAAGCTGCATTACCAGAATATTTTTGGACATATCACAGATGTATCTACAAAAAATCTAAAACCAGTATTGGTTGTTGTTTAATTGGACTGCGCAGCATGTAAAGGGTGACTATGTCTATGAGAGGAACTAGCCGTATCTCTTTTACTGAGAGTGAGCTTAAGCTCACATCGTACATATTGTTGGGTCTGCAGTCTGAGCAGGATATTAGCTAATTTGTGCATTACATGATTCACACATCAATTAAACACCACTTCAGTTCAGTGAGCCTAATTTCAGCCAATTCTAAATGTAAGTACTTTTTTCTTCATTTTGAAGTATCCACGGATGCCTCAACCATATTTTGGCATTGGGAACTAAGTTACCTCCCATCGGATGTCTCAACCATTTTCATGTATTGCCTTTCGTTTTCTGAAAGGATCATTGATGAGGACACAGATTTAAAAAAACATTAGTTGGCTTTGTTTGAACTGGTGCAGTAAATTATTTGACCTTGGAGGTATGGATTCCACAGGAATCCGTGCCTTATCATTTGGCAGTCTACTCCATTGTAGCTATCAAGCCAGTTGACAATTCGCAGTCTGCTCCAGCAAAATATGCAAAACTACCCATCTTTGGCTTAGGATACAGAAATCTTCTAAAATTTGTTTCATTTTAGGGGTTTTCATACCATTTTGTGATTCAGAACCGGCGAATAGATAACAGTCAGATGCACAGTAAATGAAATAAAGCCGGCTCTAACTTTGTTTACAATGACAAACAGCCAATTAACAATCCGAGGAACAGAACTTAAACAAACAACCTGCTGAGGCTCTTGGAAAACTTGGTATCTCTACCATAAGTTCTTTTTCAGTTTTCTCAGGGTAAATTTTCTCAGGGACCTGTTCGTAGCTGAACTTAAAATCGTCGTAACGAATAGTCATCATTTGCAAAGCCTTAGCGTCCCTCGAAATCAGTCTCACCCACTTCATTTCCCTTGAATTCCCATAAAATTGCTGAAAGCAAACTGATTTTAGGTGTGGAAACAAACATCCAGCAGTCCCAATATCGAGCGCCCAACTATCATCTTCATTGTCAAAGTTGTTATCACACACATCATTGCTTCCGCACACAGCAGCGTCAGTGACATCTCCTTCATCTTCACTGTTGTGGTTGTTTTCACCCTCAATAGAATCGGCGTCATGGTCTTCATCTTCATTGTCGCTGTCGTTGTCATCGTCCTCGCTACTATCTTCTTTTAGTTCATCGCCCATTATCTGGAATTGAAATTCAAATAATAGAAAGAATCAATTCATTAATTAATTACTACGGACATGATAAGTTAACAAATGTAAACCCCTAACCAGAAACTAGTTATTTATCCAATGACACGGTGCAAAATCATTAGTTTTGAACACTTGCCCTAACAAATACGAGCGACTCCAGATTAGGTACTGCTTTAAGCAAAACAATCAGTCCTTTATCAGAGGTTAACAGGCCAGATATCTTCAACGTTTTGACATTGTGAAATGTTAGCACATTGTTTGATAGATGGGATGTAGAGCAGACAGCCTATTTATCACGAGGCAATAACATCAAACAAGTTAGTTACAAGAAGTCAGATTTAACCATATTCATCTTCAAACTTAAAACGAAGAAGTTTAAGGCGCTTGAGTCTTGGAAAAGATATATATTTAGGAAGACGGATGCTACTAGTAGGGTAACCTCCTAGCTTCAAAAAAATCAGTGATTCACAGGTAAAAAGAGACAGGGGAACAAACCATGGTTTTCCCTGGCATAGGTATAGATCGATCTCCTTAAGGTTCACCTACTACATTAGAGATCCAAGAATGAACCCGGGATTCATTCAAGTGGCTCATCGAGAAGAGACAGAACTTGTCTACATTAGCCAATTTCTTATGACGATGCAATGTTCCGTCCACAAAATCCATGAATTGCTCGGTCAGTGGAGGATTGTGGATGAGTGTATTCTGAAAATCAAGGACGGGGACAGTGATCCAAATGCAGTTCCATCTATGAGACAATATGCTAGTACGAGCACCATCTCTGGCTTCAAGGATAGAAAGGATATGGTGAAGAAGGGAATCAGGTAAACTACTGATCCTATCCTTTGCTGCCTCCCTCATGTTCATGTGTCCCCTTGGAACCGTGTTTTCCGGCCTCCTACTACGTGACAAAACGGGGACAAAATAGTCATTAATTTTTTTAAAAATGCTAATCTACCCTTGGACTGATTAACACTAATTTTTATGATTAACACTAAATAATGATTAGCACTAATGATTTCGGCTTATAGATTTTTTTGTTTTTGGGTGAGAAATTTCTTGGGTTTTGGGGGGAGAAGAAGGGGAAAATTTTTGAGCTACACAGAAGCATTTTCGGCCTACACGATAATATGTTTCTCTGGGCCGAAAATACTATTTGAAAATGGCAGCTATGTTGCTAATTTCGGCCTAGACAAATTTGAATTTTTCCAAGCCGAAATTGTTTCGGCTTAAGATCTAAAATTTTGTCTAGGCCGAAACTCTCTCTGGATTATCATAATGTTATTTTTGGCTTATAATCTTAAACTTCTATATAAGCCGAAACAGTTTCGGCTCATAATCTTAAACTTATATATAAACCGAAATTGTTTCGGCTCATATGTTTCTCTGGGCCGAAAATACTATTTGAAAATGGCAGCTATGTTGCTAGTTTCGGCCTAGAGATATATTCCATCGTCTGGGCCGAAAACAAAAACCAACTACCACCTAATCTGAAATTTCGGCCTAGACAAATTTGAATTTCTCCAAGCCGAAATTATTTCGGCTTAAGATCTAAAATTCTGTCTAGACCGAAACTCTCTCTGGGTATGAAAATGGCAGCCATTCATAATCACAGCCAGCAGCATCTACCACCATAAGTACCACCGCAACCAGCAACATCCACCACAAATAGAGTTCAACCAACAAATGCAAACCAATTCAATCAAACTAGAACAACCCATCACCAATCGAACAAACCTTTACCCAGAAGCAGTTACCTCCACTATTAATGGTGTTTCTTCTCCATAAAAACCATAAGATATATATTGGGTCCAGAAATCAAATTAACCATATATGAACAAAGTAACAATGAAATTACAACGATTTTGAATGAAGGATTAACTAATAATAATCATAAACAAGTGATTTCACGACACAGTAAATGAAATAAATAATAATCCTTGGCTCTCATTAAGACCCATTCAATTTCCACAAAAAACAGGAACGTGATTTGAACGTGAAAAAGGAAATTGGTCAACACAAAAAAGAAGATGAACAAATAAAAATGAGGGTTTTTATCTGGTGAAGTTGGGGTTGAAGTTGTGGATCTGATTCATTGATTCAACAAGTGGTGGTACCGGCATATTCGAATTTCTGCAAGGAAATCAAAAAAGATTCGAGAAGAGAAATTAGCAGAGGCTGATTATGATCCAAAATTCCACCATGATTATATCTTCCCTATTTCATACATCCTGCCACCTTCAAGAACTGGTTTCAATGGAGTTGCGTTGTTGTTGCTGCTGCTGTAATTGTTGCTGTAGATGAAGGAGGATATGGAGCCGCTGAAGAGAGAAAAAAGAAGAAGGAGGATTTGACAGAGAAGGAGAAGAAGAAGGAAAAAAGAAGAAGAATGAGAAAGAAAATGAGAATGAATCGCTGCTGAAAAGGAGGTGAGAGCAGAGAAAAAAAGAGAAGGGAAAGAGGAGGAAGAGAAAAGGAGAAGAAAGAAGAAGAAGACGAGTTATTTTTAGGGCTGGTTTAGTGTGTTTTTATTAGGGCAGTGGCAGGATTAGTAAATAAAGGTAGAGGGTACTTTAGTCAATTTGCTCCGTTTTGTCACGTAGTACAAGGCCGAAATTTTTTTAGGAGGCCAAAAAACACGGTTCCTCCCTTGAAATGATCAGGTTGTAAAATGTTAGAGGAAAAATATTCTCTAACCATGAGTTTAATTTGAATTACTTACACTAGTAAAAACGATGTCTCTAGGGTTTGTTTCTGGTGACTTAAAAATTCATGAAAAAACCTAGATGTAATTGAAACAATCAAAACATGGGAAATGAAGATTGAAATCATGAAGAAACATACCTTATAACTCCCGACGACAGTACTGATTTCAGGGGAATGGGTTGAGCAGACTTGACATGAGAAAGAGGAAATTCAAGTAGGAAAAAGGTAAAGTAGATTTTGTTTCTGTCTTTGAAGAGTGTGTGTCTAAGGTCAGGTCAACCGGTCAAGAGGCAGTCAATAGTATTTTTACACATTGATTATGTACTACGTACTGGCAGTCTTTGAATGGAAAAAATGTGGAGTGTAAATTTGTGGCTTAGGGCAGTTCCTATGGATGTGATAAAATATATGAGTTTTGATTGTCCACGTGGAGGGGAAAACGGGGTTTGCTACTATGGGAAAAGTTAGTAGCAGCAGCATAATAACGGCCGCAAGGTTTATAATAGGCCGTGCGGCCTAAGTAGCGTCGCTGGCGGTCTAGGTTAGGTCGCTCGGCCTTTGTTATGGTGTTAAGTTTTCTCTATATAAACCAGTGCTTTCTCACAAGTTTCATCATATATTTTTCATATCTCAAAAGTTTCATCACATATTTTTCATATTTGGATCTATCATTTGGACCGTAACGTTAACAGACAATAAAAGCATTAAAAATTCATATTTCTAGTCTTTAGACATGGTTAGGTACACTGAGATGAAAATGCCACTATAATCAGAAGCTGGGCTTTTATCTATGTACGAAGAGATGTTAGAACTCTCCGCGTATCTGCAGGACAAATGTGGGACCAATTAATGACAAGGCTCAATCTCCTCAACGGAAACGTCAATCGAAGAACTTTACCAGCAATCCAGATACGGGTTAGGAAATTGGAAATGCGGTTAGGGATTACATTGCTTTCCAGAGAAATTTGTACCGAAACGGGGTAAGACAACTAACAAGAGCCAATGTCGAGACTATTGCTGGAGAAGCTTATTATTCTAATCATGGAAAGGACTTCCAATACTAAAAATGCTTCATGGAATTGTTACCTTGGATGGACCCATAAGTGGATCTTGAAGATCATCTTAACAATCGTTTTTATGTTGACGATTCAGCGCAGATGAAAAATAGAAAGTCGTTGTAATTGTTTTGTGGGTATATCACTTGTAAGCCATCAAACGAGACCAATGGCGGTGCGCATTGGTTGAAAGGAATGCAATTAAGAATTTAAATAAGTTGTGTGTTGTATGAGAAATGTGTTAAACCCTGAAAAACTTAATGATAACCTAATTTATATTACACCGACCTCTAAACATTCATTCGAAAAAACACACCGGGTTGAAAATCCTTGCTCTAAAGTTGTTGAATGTGCCTGTGAACAAATCCTACACATGCAAAAACAAAATAGACAATGGTAAAGGATAAATAATTACAATGCTTGATGATTGATTATCCACTACCATTACCTTATTATGGTTTGGCATCAATGTGATGCAAAACGGTCTGAAACTTAGAGCCCCAGACTTGCTAACATATTCCTGGCCTAACGTGTCCTTTATCTTGGTAAAGGTCAAACTTCCCCTAATGCGGACATTCAAGCTTCACCAAAGATAAAGGACTGTGTTAGGCCAACAATATGTTTGCCCTTTATTTAATACTCTGCCTTAGACGAACCTTTCTCAATACACATAATGTTTAGGGATCTCTAATGTTTAATAAGAAAATTCTTGAGTAGGCGATAATGTTGTTCGTACTTGAATTTTTACTGGGTTGTCATTCCTTCAAAGTCCTTGCCAGATTTTCATCATTAGTATCTTCTGGAAAATGATCAGCTTCGATCGATCTCCCCAAGCGTATAAAATCGTGGACTCTCTGGTGTATTTTTCTCCAATGCGACCACAACATATTCTGATCACGCGCAACTTTGGATTTATGTCTATCATGTTTGAATTATGCAGTGACAGAAGTCCTCAATTGTGTCTCATTTACTTTAACACCATTTCGTTTTATATCAGTCGGCAACGGATACATTATAGTTTGTATAAAGACATAAATCTTCATATCCCACGTAAACTTAGGACGAGATTTAGGTGCATTTAGTAATGAATCTAGAGGATTTGTGATTTTTTTAGGTGCAGGTTCTTGTTTAGAC
Source organism: Papaver nudicaule (assembly GCA_023529015.1). Taxonomy (NCBI): domain Eukaryota; kingdom Viridiplantae; phylum Streptophyta; class Magnoliopsida; order Ranunculales; family Papaveraceae; genus Papaver; species Papaver nudicaule. The sequence goes on from JAJJMA010030222.1 coordinate 12,415, forward strand.
TTAGATGAGGAAGAAGAGGAAGTTGTGGAAGACTTAGGTGCAGGTTCCCCATTATTCGGAATTTGGTACGATTAAAATTATTCTCACGGCCCATCCTGAATTATTCTCCAAGACTTGTAAATTTTTTTTGACGTAGTCCACATTACATATGATATCTTCCGAAAGTTATCTCGCTTTCTCTTCAAGATAAATATTCACTTTCTTGCTTATCTATAAGCAAAGATAATCTTATATATTTTAGTGTTTGCATCATTTTCATTCTACCGTCAGCTAAATCAATGTTGACTGATGATGTTTCATTCCGTAGCTCTCCATCATTTATGCGAATATCTTTCGCTTCCAAATAGTTGTATCAAGATAAATACCATGTATTCCTATTGTCTCTGGTAGTATATCATTATAAGGGTATTCCTATCTAAATGAATTGGTTCACTGCATCCTTATTAATGATCATTGAGGGTGTACTTTCGAACACAGTCTTTCGTTTCATGATTTCAACAATATTTTTTGGTGGATTTTTCCCGCCAAGATCTTAATCATCATGAGTTTAATTCATGGTTCATGATTGCTCCACAGCTTTTATTAAGTTTCTAAGCATCAGTCCCTAATGAAGATGATATTTTTGTTACTTTTACGGCTCAATTCTTTTGCATTGAGCAACTGTCATTATATTTCAAAATTCCAAAATTAGTTTTCACTAGAGGAAACATTTTTGCAGACGACCTTAATATGTTTCAGCTGCCAAGTTGTTGGTTTGTCTATCATGTCTTATCTTGGTTGGGAATCAATAACCAAGCTTATTCAAACCAATTCACGCATCTAAGCCCTTTAAGCCCATTAAACAATCAAGACTGCAAACTTTGAAGTATGAAGATCATTTGTTGCATCTATCAGTTTTGTCCAAGTTCCGTTCTGATTGAAAATTGAAGATCAAGACACCGTCAATATTCGAAGTTCATGCCACTTTGTTTCGAGTGCCATTAATCGGAGACCAAGTTTTGTATCACGTTATTTGGTTACAAAGTATTACTGTGTTACGAGATTTTCACTTTTGTACAAGTACTGATGAGATCGAAGATTAAGTGACCTCTACATCCGTATTAAGGAAGAAGACAACAAAGATGTTTTGTAGTCATCCTCTTCGTCAAGAACAGTTCAAGTTGAACACCTCAATTTTCTCCGTGTCCAACTTGAGGGGGCGTATAAGAGTAGAATACATGTATTAGTAGCAAGGTAACACAGGCATTCAAGATTGCCTTCACAAAAGATTCAAGAGACCCAGTTTACAAGATAAATGTAATAGGTTAAGATAACTATTTTGTTGTTATCTTCTAGTCTAGTGTTTATTGATTCTATATCACTATAAATAGGAGTTACAATGTAAAGGTAAACTTATCTCAGAATCATCAAATTCTGGAGATCAATATTGTGAGCGCAAAAATCTATTTGCTTAGATCAAGAGCTCACAATCAATACCGCAACATACATGCGAGTGCGACACAATAATGATATCATAAGATATAACTTTGAAGAAAACCATTAC
>JAJJMA010030224.1:0-13884 GCA_023529015.1 Papaver nudicaule
GGTGAATGCTTGTTGTGGTATAGTCATCCTCTATTAGGTAGCAATTCCTCTTGGGATTTATTACCTACGACTATAAAGACTTCTCTTGAGAGTTGGGAATCACGGGTAAGAGATTGAGACCTTAGCGGTTGAAATCGGAGTAACCTGTAACCTTGGTAACCTGATCACGTTCTTGTCTATTCTAAGGTCCTTCTCTTCTGATATAAGGCCATTCAAGAACTGATACGTTACATACAGGGTTTTGAAAGGAAGCAACGCACGGCTGCACTCAGTGTTGTAAGACCTAGTTAGCTCCAGTTGTATAAGTTTCTTAAGTGATTCTTCGTGTACAACTGAGGTAGAGACAAGTTGGGCATAGTTTAATCGGTTTACTTGTCAGCCCCCGCTTGTAAGTAGATTTCCGTATGACCTGGAGAAATCCGAAGGAAGTCACTTTGTGTATGTCAAACTGATAGAGGACAGTTCAAACATACAGTTGGTAATTGAGGTTGCAAAGACGAAATTGTTGACACAAGCCTTTAACAGCGGTTAAAGCAACTCCTAGGCCTATAAAGGACGTCAGCTAGGGAAATCAAGTGCGTGACGATCTGTGGGGGATCTAGAGACGTAAGGAGTGCGATAATAGCTAGTTCGCTTGGAGGGTGGAATTGGTCTCTGCTACATCCCAGACCGAAGTCTTATAGTAGGCTAGTGTTTGTAGATAATTGGTACTGTGCGGTGTTCAATCTGGACGAGGTCCCGAGGTTTTTCTACAGGTTGTAGTTTCCTCGTTAAAAAAATCTCTGGTGTCTTGTGTGCTTTACTTTCCGCATTATATTCTCTGATTATATAATTAAAGCAAACACAAGAAGTACGTTATTATAAACCTGATCGTTGTCCTCAATCCATCCCTTGGATTTACCAAGACCCTATCTTGTGTTGGACTGATCCTTGTGATCCAAACTCAGGTTAACAGATCTGGATATTGATTTTTGAGATCGTCCAGATCTGACCATAAGTCTCACGAGCCCAAACGAAAAGTTGGTTGTATTTGGTACCCCTGCTTTTTCAATTGGTATCAGAGTCGGTGAACACATTAAGGACATAATTGTCTGTGTTTATCGCGGCTTGTGAGTTATGGACCAAAGCGTAAGAGCTTGTAACGTACCACCAAAGTTTGATGGCACAAACTACCTATGGTGGAAGACTGCAATGACTTCGTTTTTGCAAGCCCGAGACTTTAAAACTTGGGTTTATGTCGAAAAGGGATATACACCACCAACTGTTGAAGTTAATGGTGTATCTGTCCTCAAAGACATAGCGGCTTATAATGACGTGGAAACTCTCGCCGCCAAGCAAAACTATGATGGGCTTAATGCTATCATTCATGCAGTTACACCTGATATTTTCCATCACGTGGCCACATGTGAAACCTCTCACGAGGCTTGGAATAGATTAAGGACTGTATTCGAAGGGAATGCAACAGAAAAAGAAGCTAGACTTCAAAACCTCATGTCTGACTGGGAAAACCTTCGAATGCTTGAGGATGATACCTTTGAAGAATTTAACCACAAATTGTCTGAGATAGTGAATGCCTGTCACACCTTAGTAAAAGCTATTCCGGAAAGGAACATTGTGTGTAAAATTCTGAGGTCATTACCCTCAAGGTATGAATCAAAAAAACATGCCATCCAAGAAGTTCATGGCTTAGATATAACAAGAAGTGACCTTGTTGCCAAGCTAAAAATCTTTGATCATGAAAAATCTGGTCAAAGAGATACAGTTGGACTGAAAGCTATGAAAACAGACTCATCTCATGAGACAGATAATGAAGATATTGACCTTGCGTTATTTATTCAACAGATGAGAAGAGTTCTGAGAGGTAGAAAGAAGAGGTACAATAATCTACCTCAATCAAAAGGCAAAGATTGGGATAATGACAATGAGCCACAATGTTTCAAGTGTCTTGGATTCGGTCACATGTCTCCCGAATGTCCAAATAAAGACTATTGTGGAAAGGTCAAAGCTTTTGATGCTACACAAAAGCAAGATCCTGTAAAAGAGAATGCTTTGAACATGACTTTCTTTGTCGTACATCAGGAAAGTTCCCCACCATGTCCTGATAATAAGAATTCAGTATTGAGTTCTTTCTCTCTAAAGAACAAAGGGTACCTGGTTACCATGTTACTTGAAGAACGATGTCGAATTCTTGAACAAGAAAATGAAGAACTAAGTAGAAAAATTTCTTCGTCACTCTATCGAGTACAATTGTTAGAAAGAGATAAAAAAAAATGGGATTCAGATCTCCTCAAGAAATTGTGTGAAGGCATTAACACCCAATGTCTTAAGATCAAGAAACCCAACCTGGAAAAGAATAAATCTTCTCAGACAAAAACTATGTCCGATACTTCTAAGAAGTTAAAGCCAGGAAAGAGTAACTCTCCACAAAAAAGTGGCAGAAACGCTCGTAAAGCACATTCATCCAGAATCAAAGAATGTGACCATGATAGAAAAACAGTTAAAGGTCATCCTGTGAAATCTCATGGAAAATTGGTTGAAAAACAATCTGAAAGAAGAAATTCTTTCAAGAATCCGGTACAGGTATGGGTTGAAAAAGGGAAAAGGAGTCTGGTACTTTTTACCCGATAAACCAACGAGCTAGTCAGATCCCATATCAAAACCCCTGTCACACCAGATGTGATCCAGGAGGAAAACCGAGGAATAAAGGTGAAAAATCAAATCCCATTGATAACACCTTGAAAAATAGCAGAAAACGAAAGAAGCTGATATCCTTGTCACCAAGGACTTCAGTATCCTCCTCTTACTAAACTCTTATGCGCAGTTCTGTTGTTAAGTTAATCCTGATAATAATAGAAACACTGCACAAGGATTTAGGGAGTCTGTAAAGGGGGAGATCAGACGGAAATTTTGTCAGATTAAAAGATCGTACGGTTCCCGAACCGTTCGGAAAGTTTCTGCTATTTCAGAGTCTTGATTGATGTTTATCTTCAAAGGAGAGGTTTTATCTTATGAAAAACCTTTAGTCCGAATCCTTTAAATCTCTGAACCTGAGATCAGAAGATTACATCAAGATGACACTCTCTGGAGAAGAAAAAAAAAAGGGAAGAAACCTGGACAATTGTCTTTCCAAACAAGAAGATTCGCATAGAATCATCTGATAATGAAGCCAGCCATACTTCTGTACAAGATATAGCTACAGAAAGGAAGGAAATTCATCTTAAAAGATGGATGAAGTACTTGAACAACTCAGATACTTTGCTGGTGAGATGGGTATTCTTGCAAATCATGTGAATACTAGCCTCCATGATATGATCAAGAGAGTTGAAACCATCGAAGAACAACTTGGCACCTTGATAATCTCAAGGAATAAGTCTGTTTCTTCAATTAGATTAGTTAATTCCTTGTGAGAACTTGTTCTTACTTTTGCCTAAGGAATATAAACTAGATCTATAAGTAGTTTGCCTTTTCATGCTTTTTAGAGTTTTTCAAGCATGTACAACTTTATTTCATTAATAAAAGTTCTTTTTAGATGATTATTAATGATGTTTGCAATACTTGATTTGTCTACCTCAATCTTATTGCAACACATAGATTTTTTCATTACCTCGGTAGTGATGTAAAGTTATGTTTATTACAAAAGTTATGCTTTTTATCACGATCAACAAACTTTTGATTGTATGATTTTTAGGGTTTTCACAAACTCGGAATCATATACTCTTTTCCAAAAATTGGCTAAGGAAAAGAGATTATAAACAAATCAAAACTGGATAACATTAAATTGTTTTTGTCCATGTTAGACTTTGTAAGTTGTTCTTTATTGAATAACACCACATGGGGGAGAGTTCTTAACTTGAACTTGCGCTTAACAACAAATCTTTTTGGGGAGCGTGGTTGTGAAATATAAGGAGAAAGGTGTGTCTATATTTCTCTAAAGATGAATCAACTTAGAGATCATCGTTCTGATTTCCTAGTTATGTCATCTTAAACTTGGTATGTGAGTACTTAGCTTAACCTATCCTCATAGGTTTATGAAACCCTAGTCTCGAACTACTTTGTCATATTTTTGTGACAAATAGGGGGAGAATCTTGTGGTTCAGAACCATAGGGGGAGAATGTCATGTGCTTACTTGTTGTGTTTTTACAAAGTATCAAGTAAGGGGGAGTAATTAAAGCTGAGAAGAAGCTTCATATCAGGAATGAGTAGAATCACTTTAAAAGTTTTGATACACGACCTTTAAAGTTTGCTCAAACAACATGTGGGATTAGCATATTAACCCATGTAAGCTTGAGCGTACCTTTATGGTTGTTTGAGATGGATATGTTGAAGGTGATGTCTACGGATTCATCAACAAGAGTTCAATGAACACATCAAGACTCAAGGGAGAAGTTGAAGAATTCAAGAAATCAAGATACATCTGGTTAATACTTAATTGTATATATTTTGAATCCATATGTAAATTGGTTTTGTCACTAAAATTGACAAAGGGGGAGATTGTTAGGGCATTGTCCGGTCAAACCCACTAGCGTTGGTATGTCAAGCTGGTTGTCAGTTTTAGGTGTCAAAACACAATTCTTGATTTAGCCTACTAGAGTTTAGATTTCGGAATTGGGATATAAACTAAGTAGTAGAGACCTTGAAGACGAAGACTGTGAAGACAAAGAAGACATCAATTATTCTTCATCGACAAAAGGTTAATAGGAGTTATGACTTTTATGGAAATTCTTCTATTCTACTTACTCTATCTTTCGAAATAGTCGGCTACTTTAGTAGTGATATTAATAGCGATTGAAATCGTGTTCTTGTCTACATGACCATGTGTTATGTTGGTATTTGTTCCCGCAAATACTAAGTTTACAAGAATGCATAAGATAGATTCGATACCATTTTTCCATCGCAATGGTTTGCTTGCAAATCACTTGTTGGATATGGGTGAATCTAAAGGAGTACTCTTAAGCAAGAGTCCAGTGGATTATAGTTGAGGACGTTTGACACGTCTAAGTACTGGTTAAGCCCAGAACTTCCAGCGGATCCAAGTTAAACCCTAATCTGAATGTCGACGGTTCCCGAACCGTTCGTGAACAGTGACTTAGGAAAAATCCCGAGTTCCAAAGTATCATTTTGTACGCGTACCCTACGTGAACCTCAGAATCGATACTTTTGGCTGTGATTCAGATGGACGGTTTGCAAACCGTCCCAAGTGAATATTCGCTGGGATTTTCACTCGGGTTAAACTCTGACTCCTTATATCTTATGTGGTCCATCTAACGGTTCTCAATGTGTCTATATGATAAAGATTATCTCTGGTCTGTTGGATATCAATCTTGAAGTGTTTATGAGCTAATAAAACACTTGGCAGATAAATGATAAATGATTTCCAATTGAGATAAATATCTGTTTACTTTGTTTGCAAGTTAGGGTTTCCAAAACTTGTGAAACAAGTAACTAGTTGCTTTATTCCAAAGTAACCTATCTTATTGAGTGCTATAAATAGAGGTGTCTAAGGACGAAAACCACAAGCATCAAGCATACGTGAAGATTCCTTTTGGAAGTGATCGTAAAACTCTTTTCACTTCGGTGAATGCTTGTTGTGGTATAGTCATCCTCTATTAGGTAGCAGTTCCTCTTGGGATTTACCTACGACTATAAAGACTTCTCTTGAGAGTTGGGAAGCACAGGTAGGAGATTGAGACCTTAGTGGTTGAATCGGAGTAACCTGTAACCTTGGTAACCTGATCTCGTTCTTGTCTATTCTACGGTCCTTCTCTACTGATATAAAGCCATTCAAGAACTGATACGTTACATACAGGGTTTTGAAAGGAAGCAACGTACGGCTGCACTCGGTGTTGTATTACCTAGTTAGCTCCAGTTGTATAAGTTTCTTAAGTGATTCTTCGTGTACAACTGAGGTAGAGACAAGTTGGGCATAGTTTACTCGGTTTACTTGTCAGACCCCGCTTGTAAGTAGATTTCCGTATGACCTGGAGAAATCCGAAGGAAGTCACTCTGTGTATGTCAAACTGATAGAGGACAGTTCAAACATACAGTTGATAAATGAGGTTGCAAAGCCGAAATTGTTGACACAAGCCTTTAACAGCGGTTAAAGCAACTCCTAGACCTGTAAAGGACGTCAGCTAGGGGAATCAAGTGCGTGACGATCTGCGGGGGATCTAGAGACGTAAGGAGTGCGACAGTAGCCAGTTCGCTTGGAGGGTGGAATTGGTCTCTGCTACATCCCAGACCGAAGTCTTATAGTATGCTAGTGTTTGTAGACAGTTTGTACTGTGCGGTGTTCAATCTGGACGAGGTCCCGAGGTTTTTCTACAGGTTGTAGTTTCCTCGTTAAAAAAATCTCTGGTGTCTTGCGTGCTTTACTTTCCGCATTATATATTCTCTGATTATATAATTAAAGCAAACACAAGAAGTACGTTATTATAAACCTGATCGTTGTCCCCAATCCATCCCTTGGATTTACCAAGACCCTGTCTTGTGTTGGACTGATCCTTGTGATCCAAACTCAGGTTAACAGATCTGGATATTGATTTTTGAGATCGTCCAGATCTGACCATAAGTCTCACGAGCCCAAACGAAAAGTTGATTGTATTTCGGTACCCCTGCTTTTTCATCACTGATCGCACTCAGTGTATGACCTTTACTCAGAACAAAAATCTGAATAAGAACAAGAAACAAATCTAACTCTCAAGTCACTGATCGCATAAAAGGTTACCTGAAAATTATGACAAAATAAAAGGAAATAAAGTTCCTCCAAGACAATGTCTAGAGAAAATGTAACTATTACAAAAAGAAAACTGATTGTCAAAAGCAAAATCATAATGATTACATCCCATGATAGCAAAGTTCAAACTAAAATACATATAATCAAAGCTAATCAGTCCCATCCTGCATACCCAAAAGCAGTCGCACATCATTGGGAAGGGGCTTTCATGCGCGTAGCAAGCACATGAGGTAGCTCATCAACTGGAGGACGAGGAATTTTTTATTTGGTTTTGGATTCAGCATAATCAATCACCTCATTAATACTCTTAACCATGTCCACGTGAGCAGCATACTTAACCTCAGCAATACGAATATCAACGCTAGTACGAAGCTCAGACATATCACTTTTCAATTTTTCTGTCTCACGCACGGCAGCAGCAGCACGAATACTCTCAGAACGAGAGGAAGATTGCCAGAATGAGGTCTTACCCTCCTGCGTCACTAAGTCTTTCTGCTTTTGATCAAATTTTGCATCTGCTTCATCAAGTTTTCCCTGGAGCTCTGGTATAAGGCAAAAGAAAAAATATAGTTAACTTAAGAATAATAAAAGCAATAAGGCAAAAGTATAGTACACTAATATACATGACACTGGTAATAACACTGATCTAAATCTACCTTCTTCAAAGATTATTCATATCGTAAACGAGCCACCTCGCTCTCAAAGCTCCTGGCAGATTGTTTCAACCTATCTAAATGGATTTTTGACTCATCCTCTACCTTCCTAAGGCGCAAACTTTCCGCACGGGCATCCCTTAAAGCAGCTGATTGAGCAATAAGGCTAGATTCAAGACTATCTCGCTCAAACGCCATTGACCGCAAAGAATTTTCTAAAATAAGGATCTTCCCGGTTGTCTCACTTGATGAATCTTTCCACCAACTAATCTCACAAGCTGCATTTATCCTAGAAGCGTTGTACTCATTCTAGACACTAATTTATCTCTTAACTCACAGCATACGGCGTTCAGCTTGTTTGAGGAATCCACCTTACGGTTCCATTTAATCATCATTTCAACTATCTTAATTTCTAAGGAGGATTCACGTGCACGAAGACGAAGGTTGTCAAGATACAATGCCATAGGATCCGAAGGGATCGCCACTAACCAGATAAGGATAAATTCAGAAGGTGCACAAACAAAAAATTAATATATCTAAATAACAAGGGTGGGGCATGAAGAATAAGCACTCACCAGAAATTTGAGATTCGGCTGCAGCTTTCTCCTTGCGCACCTTCTCAACGGTATTGCGCAAGGTTTCAGCCTCACGCTCCAATTCCTCAATACTTAAACCTTCATCATTCTTCAAAGATTTCTGCAATTCGGCGACGCGCTCCCTTTCAACAACTAGCTCTTTCTCACACTGCTGGTTACGAGCCTCAAGCATCAATGACTTACGTTGAAATAATTGCCGAAGAAGATAATTGGATTGATGAAGCTTAGCCATCTATAAAATAATATGTAAAGATCAGAACATATTGCTTATATTTGTCACATAAGGTCAGAGAAAAAGAAACTTACCAAAAGAAAATTATTCTGGGGCAGCCCGTATGCCTCACCATCAGCATACTTAAGCATCTCCTCGACAGAGGAAGGAAGACCTAAGTCAAAATTTTGCCCCACATAGCTGGAAGGATTGGCAGTCCAAGCTTCTTTGACAGTCTCAAAAGGCGTAACACGCATACGAACCCGTAATGCAGCCTCAACCCCAATACCGGTAAGCACTCGAAGAAGCGAAAGGAATAGAAAAATAACCATGGTCAAGACCCCAACGAAAAATGGCATTATCATTTGAAAGATAACGCTTCCAAAATCCGAAGTGGAGTTTTTCACTTGGGAATTATGAGAACCAGGCTCTATCAATTGAAACTGACTTTCTACTGATTGCCTCACAGACTCCAGGATCTCAGCATTTGATTCAAACGGTTGTCCTTCATTTTGACCCTCAGTATTAGCTCCAGCTTGAGCCTCAACAATAGGGGTCTCACCTGACGTCTGGCCTGCATTACTCAAAGCAACTTTAAAACTCCATCCTAAAAGAGGAGACGGAGGACTAGGTAGTGAAGACAATATACTAGAAGTACCAGCTGATTGGGTACTCGAATCCGCACCACCAAACCCTTTCCCGAATGAAAGCTCGCCAGTTGTGTAAACAGGTGAAGAAAATTTAACGTCTTTAGGACGCCTTTTTTCAAAATCAGTACCCTCACTTTCTTCATCATTCAAGAACATGTTTTCAAACTGGTCCTCAGGCAAATCACCTCCATCGCGATAAGTAGACCGCAGAGGAGACTGCTGCACCTTGTGTTGGGACTCACCCACCAAATCAGCACCAAGATCTTGGTTTTGGGTATCTCCCCACCCTCCTCGTCGTCTTGATCTAGATTAACGGCATTGTCCATATACTATCTAGATTTTGTCCTTCAGGCTCATCATCCTCATTCTCAGGACTATTGGCTTCATCATCATTGGTAGGGGAAAACTTGGCCCTCTTAGTAGCCTAATACAGCAAAGCAGGCAAAATACGTATTAGGGGCAGAATAACAGATAAGATAAACAAACGCCAACAACATTACAATAACACGTACCCTGTCAGCTTCAGCACCATCACCCTCTTCTACCCCAGCAACCTCAGAAGTAGTCTCAGCTCCCTCTGGTGACGTCTGGAAACCAGGAAAATCATTAGTAAGAAAGATGCTCTCACAAAGAGAGGGTCCTCACAATGAAAGGACACAGTACCAAATATCTGAGAAAGAAAAGAAAAGCTCAACCATATTACATACCTGAGCATAGTCAAAGTTAAAACCTTTAAAGTTAAAGGCCCAAGCACAGTAATCTCCATAACGACCGGGATGACAAACTCTGGGAGGCCTAGTGTGGGCCTTATCATTCCATTCCCAGCCCCAGGCCCAGGGACCAATTATCTCCACAGGAGTAGCATCCCACGTAAAGTCATGAGTTTTCCGCAAAATGTCAGAAGCCGGCAGAGGAGTGGGCTCATCATGAGTCTCAGTACCAGGAATAACACCTCCTTCAAGCTCTTCCAAGAGACGAACCTCACCTCTCTTGCGAGGAAGTCGTTTGGGCCCCACACTCCATTTAACTCTGTTAGTCTGGGACATGAAATCACCATAGGTTTTGTTGAAGTTCTCAGGAGTATACAATTTCTTTTCTTCTTTTTTAGGTTTATAAGATCTCATTTTGGAAAGACCTTTGGAACGAAGTCGACACTCAGAAAGAATCCTCCACCAATTACCATTGTAAATAAAGACAGGACGAGAATAAGAAGCTTTGCTTTTCTTAGGCCTATTTCGGTTAGCCAGAACGTCATAAAAGAAAGTATCTCCATTTTCGTAAAGGGGAAGACGCATCCCAGCCTCAAGAGTACCAACAGTGATTAAGAGACGCTGAGAATCATAAGGATAATTCTTCATCATATCATAAGTAAGCCGATCCCCCTGGTAAGGATCGAAAAATCGAACTTCAAACCCTTGAAGATGATGACGCCTTTTAAAATCCTCAAGATTGATGTTTTTGTAACTATTGCAAGGAAAATCCGCACGGGACCTTTTCTTCTTGGTTTCAGTCTTAGACCCCTGATGAGAGGACTCTGGGATTGGAGAAGGAGATTTAGGTGAGGGTTCTCGTGGAGATTGTTGAGGAACAAGTGAAACATGAGAGGGCGACTTATGAGGCTTTCTTTTCCTAGGAATTGTGGCGATTTCTTTGCCCGCACTAGAAGTAGCCGAAGCTTTCACAACCTTAGGAACCTTTTTGAGAGGACTTTTCTCAGCACCATCTTTTACAGATCCAGAAGGCTCAGTAGTGGTAGACCTAAGCTTCCTCGGCCCCTCGATACCTTCTTTATTTAAAGAAGACATCACTGAAAAAAAAAGAAGCTTGAGTCAATAGTGCCGCATGAAATAAGAATGAGACAATGATGCACTAAAAAAAGAGTGGGGCACCAAGGGTCTGAGTCAATAAAGAGTGGGGCACCAAGGGTCTGAGTCAATAATACATCCTCACTAAAACAGGGGTGGGGCATGAAATTCTGAGAACAAAAGAACACAATGGCCATACATGTAATATTACAACAACGACAAAGAGCAAGGGCAAGTATATATACTTTTGTATATGTGCCTAACTATAATCCCTAAGGACACCAACCTACGACATCACCCCACGTTTATATGAGAGCAGAAATGAAAAGGGAACATACACCCATTGAACCCATACACTATACCCAGCCAATGAGGCAGGATAGCTCGAAATCAAATTACCCTAACAAAGAAACCATTCAAACTAATATTCAAAGCCTCATAGCAAGTAAAAGAGCAAGAAGATATTGAACACAGTAAGGGCGCCACTCAAACTATGGTGATAAGACGCAAGAAGCCTGAGGTAGCAGGATCTCACTCATATGAGAAGACTAACATAACATTTCCGTGGGATTATCATCATAACAGAGAACAGGGGCAAAGTATATATACTTTTGTATAAATATGTTCTCCGTTATGATTCAAATCCCAGGAACATAAATAGAATATCACACATGCATATGAGGGACAGTAGCTGGGGCAATGGATGCAAGTAACGATGCAAATAAATTTGAGTCAGTCTCAACAAATCAAGGGGGTCGTGTAATAGAAATCAAATATCAGCAAACAAAGCAAATAGGAAGAGAATATCTACAATCCCTAGCTTCGACTATACACATGCAATAACGAAAACCCTAATTTCAGCCAAACCCATGACCAATTAGGCGGAAAAACAGTGAGAAAACCCTAAAAACTAACAAAATCTTTACATTCATCAAAACCCAATCACGAAAAGAAATCATGTATCAATCCTTGAAAGTATATGAACAAGATTAGGGCAAAAAAACTCACCTTTAGACGGCTAAATCACCAATGAACAACGACAACAACCACGATAACAACCGTCACTATCAAGAGAAAAAAGCTTTAAAGAAGAAGAAAACAAAAGCAAAGATTTTCCTAGTACTAAAAACTGAGTAGTACTCAGAGAATAAGAAGAAAGGAAAAGGAATAAAAGTAAATGAACTTATCCATTTTCGATTTCCATATATAGGTTGAAGTCAAAGGATAGTAACCGGTGCGACTTCCAAGGAAAAAAGAATGCAACGTGGGAATAAAAGAGGAAAAGTGAGGTGTCATTACCATTCTACCCTTGGGGCAACCCAAACCCGAATGCAAACCGACATGGGCAAACTGTTGGTACAAAGTACCCACCGCCCACGTGTAAGCATCTGAGAAGAGGAAGTAAGATAAGCAAGGTAAGAGCAAAACACTGAGTGAGATCTAAAGCCTCTACTTCTCATCTCGAGTAAAGATCTGGATGGAGGGTTGAGATCTAATAAGTACTTATCCATCTAGAGTGAGAATCCAGATGAAGGGTTGAGGATCGCCCACGATATAACTGATGGGACTAGACCTCAAGAGACAGCTGGATCCGCATGGGGAACACCCAACTACCCACATTAAAGGCCCGGTCAGAAGAAGTCATAGGTAAAGGGACGCGTGTCAAGTTCTTGGCGGTGGAAACGAGCATAAGCCGCATTCAGGAGAAGACTTAACTAGAAAGTAAGTAAGGTTCCACAGCCTCAGAGAAGAGTGCATGTCGCACTGGTAAAAGAGATGTGAGGACCCCACCAGGTGTGAACACAAACGTCTGGGAACCGCCATAGGACTTCTATAAATACTCAGCTCAGAGGGATGAGCTGAGGATGGACATTTGAGTGCAAGAATTGGACAGAGAAGAATTAGGCCATAAGCTCAGAGAGAACTGTTATCAATACCATCTTGTAATCTTACTCAAAGTCACTAAGACTGAAACTTGTATGTTGTAATATGATTTCCACCTCTATATGAATGATCAACTATAACCCTTAGAGAAGTAATTGGGTGTTCGTATTTACTTATATAACTCATTAGGTATTATCCTTTTGTATTAAGTGAGTCCAAGGACTCGGTATCATATTTATCTTGTATGTTTGTGACTTAAGGCTAGGATAGTTTTATGCACAAACACAAGGAAAACATTAAAACACTACTTTAAAGCAAGATTTTCTCCCTAACAGAAGTATAAGAATAAAATTCCTAAATATGGAAGAAAACTTAAGCAAGAGACGATTCGAACTTCTCATCTTCATAAGTCTTATATGCCTCTAATTCCTCTTTGATGATTACAACATCTACCTTCAAGTCAGATATGTCTTTCCCAAGTACTGAAGATGATTAAGAACTAACTCCATATTGGGAGATATCTCATTAATTCAACTTATGCTCAACATTACTTTGATCAACACTAGTTGATTGACAATGATTCTCATAAATTAAACTAGAATCACTATCAGAAGACCCAAGTCTAATCTTCTTGTTTGGAAGACAAACAGTTCAAAAATCATCCAATTCGAAAAAATTCAGAGTAGAAGAAGTAGACATGATTTGTGAGATGTTGGAGGAAAAATCATCACATATAAATAGAGTGTATATGTTAGGGCATTGTCCGGTCAAACCCACTAGCGTTGGTATGTGAAGCTAGTTGTCAGTTTTAGGTGTCAAAACACAATTCTTGATTTAGCCTACTAGAGTTTAGATTTTGGAATTGGGATATAGACTAAGTAGTAGAGACCTTGAAGACGAATACTGTGAAGACAAAGAAGACATCAATTATTCTTCATCGACAAAAGGTTAGTAGGAGTTATGACTTTTATGGAAATTCTTCTATTCTACTTTCTCTATCTTTCGAAATAGTCGGCTACTTTAGTAGTGATATTAATACCTATTGAGATCGTGTTCTTGTCTACATGACCATGTGTTTGTTGGTATTTGTTCCCGCAAATACTAAGCTTACAAGAATGCATGAGATAGATTCGATACCATTTGTCCATTGCAATGGTTTGCTTACAAATCACTTGTTGGATATGGGTGAATCTAAAGGAGTACTCTTGAGCAAGAGTCCAGTGGATTACAGCAGAGGACGTCTAACACGTCTAAGTACTGGTTAAGCCCAGAACTTCCAGCGGGTCCAGTTAAACCCTAATCTGAATGGCGGACGGTTCCCGAACCGTACGTGAACAGAAACTCAGAAATT
>JAJJMA010030232.1:0-10290 GCA_023529015.1 Papaver nudicaule
TTGGTTTGTTTGTATCTCTCTCTTCTCTCTTTTTTTTTTTTAGAGAAATCTGCAGGTATGGCGCTATCTCGCGAAACAGTTGGAAATGACATTCGACGCCTGCGCAGGGCGAGCTTTGTGTTATCCATAATGGTCGCCTATTTTGGGAAACTGTCGGATGACTCTTGTCTTGAATTTGCTAACATGAGCTCTTTGGTGGAAAGGGTAAGGCTGTCTGGGTATGAGCCTGATGAGATTACTTTGGAGCGCCTTCGAAGCTGTAGGGCGCGTCGGGTGTTTTCTACCCTGAGTTTATATGATAGCTCTCGGGCGTTACGTGTGATAAATGCATCCTTGGCCCAAGCCTTTGTTTTGTTTCGTGCATTTAGGAGGCGAAGTATCTAGAATGGGTTTTGGTCAAAGGACTTGTCTTTTCGATTTCCGTGTAAATAATAAATGCACCTCGGAATTGTTTCTGGGGGGCGTATATATATAGATGTTTCATTTCATTTTTTTTTACTCTGTTCTCTTTTGCTTATTGTGTGTTTCTCTCTCTCTTCTTCTCTTTGTTTTTGTGATTCATTTCAAAATGTCATTTCGATTACGCGGATATTTTGTATCCTTATCCTCGGCGCCGTCGATGTCTACCCCTTTGGACCTAGAGCTAGAAGTCGAGCGATTGGAATCAGTCAAGTTGGAGATGGAGATGATAGTTCTGCAGAGGCGAGCCCACTATGAGGCGTTTCAGACGCTTTGGAACGAGCACCATGCTGAGTGGGAAGCCGCTTGTGCTGCTGGCCATGCTCCTGGTGTTCAGTTCGGCTCGCATAATGAGGCTGGGCTTCGCAGACGAATGGATCGTACTCATGACCGTCGTACCAGCGCTCTTAGTGGCCTCTTGGAGGCTGAGCGCTTTGTCAAGGATATTGATGCTGAAATTGAGCGTTGTGAACGCGCCATAGCTGCTGGCGCGGTCATGCCATTAGTCTGAACCCTTTCCTTTTGTAGATGCCGTATGGCTTTTTCTCTAAATTTAATGCAGACGTTTTATTTCGACACATGTCATTCATGCCCAGGGAAATCCTTCTTACATTAAATGTGCTAAGTTTTTTGTTGATATAAAAGGGAGCCTTCCATTTATTTTTATTCTTCACCCATTTATCCTTTTCATCATTTCATTTTTTTTTCTTTCTCTCTTTTTTTTTTGATCGGTCGTGATGGCATCTATGGATGGTTTGTGGGTATTAGCCCTTCCTGCTACCCCTGGCGCGTTAAAGCGTGCAGATCTGGAAAAAGAGGCGAAACGCTTACATAGTATCCTCTTGGACACTAAACATTTACTTGAATCACATGAACGGAGGTGTGAAAGCATTCGTGTCGCTTTGTCGGAGCAATGCGAAACCATGGAACTGATTCGGCGTGCGGGCGCGGACTCGATATTACGAGGCAAGGCGCGCCACCGCTATAATGAGCTCGTGCAACAACTTTCTAAAGAGGAGGAATATGCTGGGTATGCGCGGGATTCCGTTGATTTTGTCTCACGTCGCGTTGCTGAATGTGAAACCGAGCTAGCTGAGCTGACTTGAGCTTGATACATGTTGTAGTCGCCTACGAGGATGTTTTACCTCTTTAACTTAATTGATTTTCTTCATGATTGCTTTTTGTCGTAGAAAGAAGAGGCGGGATTTATTCCGTACGCCTTTGTTTGTGCTGACGATCTCTTATATTGTTAATGCTTTACTTCCTGTTTACGCGCCTTATGGGCTAAATCTCTTTGGGGCGCGTTTTGAGCGGTCCTCCCAGTATGCATTGTTTATGTGCCTCGTGGGCTATATATTTCTTACTGGTAGGGTGTATGTTAGGCAATCCTCCCAGTATGCATTGTTTATGTGCCTCGTGGGCTATATATTTCTTACTGGTAGGGCGCGTGTTAAGCGATCCTCCGAGTATGTTTTGTTTATGTGCCTCGTGGGCTAAATCTCTCTTACTGGTAGGGCGCGTGTTAGGCGATCCTCCGAGCACATTCCGATAGTATGATAAATGATGTAGATTATTCAGTTGGTATAACGCCTGTCTTAGGGTGGCCGCGTATCAGGCGTTCCACCGAGCGTGTTCCAATAAATGTGTTGTATAATAACCATTGGTATAACGCCTGTCTTAGAGTGGCCGCGTATCAGGCGTAATACCACCGAGCGTGTTCCAATACAAAAGAAAGCGTTTTCGGTGCGCTTCCTGAGGCAGCGGGTTCGGGGCGCTCCTATCGGGTTTTCGGTGCCCAACCGACCAGGGTTCTCAGTGCCCTTCTCAAAAGTCGATTTTGTTATAAAAGGAGGCGTGCTTTGCGCTCCTGAAGTGATTGTGTTTATCATCCCCTTTGGGTTTTTAGTGCTCGTAAATAATTGATCTTAAAAGAACAAGCATGTATTTCTCTTGCTTTTACATTAAAAAAAATAAATAAAGGAGTTATTATTAATATCCTCTGTCCCGACCCTCTTATGCATAATACAATTTGATCCACTTACCATTAATCGGGGTATCAATCTCCTTACCATTCATGTGGTTGAGATAGTAGTAGCCGCTCTCTGCAACTTTCCGCACGATATATGGTCCGCGCCAATTGGCTGCAAATTTCCCCGCTTTGGCTTTTCTTTGTACGTGCTTTGCGATTTTTAGTACGATATCCCCGACTTCAAAGGAGCGCGGTATCACCTTTTTGTTATAATGCCGCGCCTTGGTGGCTCTGTAAGCTTCAGCAAAGTTTTCTGCCCTTGCTCTTTTTCAGCGAGCGCATCGAGATGTGCAATTCTGCCTACATTATCAAGTTCCGCGCGACTAGCCGCCGCTATTCTGGCTGAGGGCACCGCCACTTCTGCCGGTAGGATGGCATCCTCTCCATATACTAAGGAGTAAGGAGACACCCCTGTTGAACTTCGCCTGGAGATCCTATAGGCCCAAAGCGCCAGAGGTAGTTGCTCATGCCAGCTTCTGTGATGGTCATGGACGGTTTTGCTCAGGATCCTAAGTAATGTCTTGTTGGTAGATTCCGCCAATCCGTTCCCTTGTGGGTAATACTCAGTCGACGCGTGTTGTTTGATGCAATATTTGGCCAATAAGTTTGCCACCTTTTGGTTGATAAATGAAGTACCATTGTCTGAGCGGATGATCATTGGCGCGCCGAAACGACAGATGATGTATTCCTTGATGAACGCGGCGATAGTTTCTCCTTCATAATTCCGCAGAGGCGCTGCCTCTACCCATTTAGTTGAGTACTCCGTAGCTGTAATTATGTACTTATGCCTCCCTGAAGATAGGGGGCTTATAGGACCAATCAAGTCCAAACCCCAGCTGTGAAAAGGCCACGGAGCCACTATACTGTGCAATCCCTTGTGTGGCGCTTGGATGACGTTCCCGTGGAGTTGGCAAATCTCGCACTTCCTTACAAAATCTGCTGTGTCTGCCTCCATGGTTGGCCAGTAGTATCCACCATCGTGAACATGCATAAATAGTTTGCGCTTTCCTTGATGTTCCATTTCATGCGCTTTGGTCATCACTGTTCGCGCTTCTTCATTGCTTAAACACCTTAAGGCGTCATTGTTGAAACTCCGTCGGTACAATACCCCTTCGTTGATGAAGAAACGCGCTGCTTTCTTTTTTATCACCAAGGCTTCTACTTCATCCCCCGGGAGCGATCCGTTTTTTAGATAATTCAAGTACGGCTGCCTCCAGTCCAATTCTTCGACTGTGCAAATTTCCGACGGTTGTGGTGGTGATTGGCATTCCGCGCAATTGTTCTGCAAGGTCGCAGCTTGTGTCGCCATCTCGGGCCAGTAGTACCCTTTCCTTTGTATTCTTCTGTATAGCGGCACCACTCCTGAGTGCCCACAAGTTTCTTGATGGACTTTGTCCAAGATACCCATCGCTTCTTGACTCCCTATGCATCGTGCTAGAGCTCCGCCTGCCATTCGGTAGTATAGCAGCCCTTTGATGACCACGAAAGACTTCAACTTTTTAAACAATATTGACCTTTCTTCTTTTGTCTTGCCGAGCTCCCTCATAACTCCTTTCCTCCAGTCGTTTTCTTCTTCAAATTTCATCTCCCGTAACCATGTGCTAGGAAGCTCTTGCCTATGTACTGTGATCGATCCTTCATCTTTGCCGTTCAAATTGATTTTTGCCGCGAGCGTGGCCAAGGCGTCTGCGTGTCTGTTCATGGCTCTTCCAGTGTGCCCTAGTTCTATCTGGATAAACTTGGCCATCTGCTCCTGTGCCTCTGCGCGGTAGGGCGCCAGTCGTTCTTCTTTGACTTGGAATTCTCCCCCCGCTTGACTTGTGACTAGTTTTGAGTCGCCGTGTACGTGAAGTCGCTGAAGCTTCATCTGCTCCGCCAACTTGAGTCCTATCAATAATGCCTCGTACTCAGCCGTATTATTGCTACAAGCGAAATCCAGTTTGAAAGCGAACGATAGCAGCTCCGCTTCGGGCGTTTCGAATACAATGCCTGCTCCCCCATATGTTCCATATGACGATCCATCAAAATACATGTCCCACATGCTTTCTTCCTCTAGCTCTGCTACCTCCCCAGGGATGTCCTCGTGAATATCCGCCTCGTCGTTTCCTGGGAACGCGGCTAACAGATCTGCGATTGCTTGACCCCTGACGCCTCGCGGCCTCTGATAATGCAACCCGAATTCCGACAGTTGAAGGGACCATCGTGCAGTTCGCCCAGTTAGGTACGGACGTTCTGCTAGATAAACCATGGGGTTCGCCGCGGCAACCACCACCGTTTGGTGTGCTAACAGGTATGGTCTCAATTTTTGAGCCGCGTAGATGAGGGCCAGGCATGCTTGCTCTATGCGAGGGTACCTCACCTCGGCCTTCTTCAGTAAACGACTTATGTAATATATAGGAAAAAGTTGTTCGTTTCCCAAATCCTGTGCAAGTAGCGCTCCTATCGCTTCGTTTGTGTATGCTAGGTAGAGATGTAGCCGCTCGCCTGGTATTGGCGGTCGGAGAACTCGTGAGCAAGTTAGGCATCGCTTGATGTTATCGAAAGCGACTCGTTGGACATCCCCCCATTGAAACGTAGATCCTTTCTTCAGGAGTGGGGTGAAAGCGGCCATCATCTGGGCGAGACCTGGTATGAATCGCCTGATATACGATATTTTTCCTAGAAAGCTCTGCAGTTCTTGTATGTTGGAAGGGCTGTCCATACTGAGGATCGCTTGTGCCTTTCCTGGGTCCACCCGGATCCCCGTGCTGGTAACGACGAAACCCAAGAACTTGCCCGACGTAACCCCAAAAGCGCATTTTAAAGGGTTCATCTTAAGCTTATACTGTCTGCAGCGCTCAAAAACCATTCGTAGATGGTCGATATGGTCTTCCCTCTTTCGGGATTTAACCACGATGTCGTCGACATACACCTCTACTTGTCTGTGGATTAAGTCATGAAAGATTGAAACCATGGCGCGTTGGTATGTGGCCCCCGCGTTCTTTAAACCGAAAGGCATCACCACGTAGTAAAAACATCCAAATGGTGTCTGGAACGCTGTCTTGTGTGCATCCACAGTGTTCATTCTAATCTGATTGTAACCACTATACCCGTCCATAAACGAAAACATCTGATGGTTACTAGTCGCGTCTACTAGCATATCGATATTTGGCACGGGAAACTCGTCTTTCGGGCAGGCTCTGTTCAAATCTCTGTAGTCCACGCAGCAACGAATCTTTCCATTTTTCTTTACCACCGGCACAATGTTAGCTAGCCACGGCGCGTTTTTTATTGGTTTGATGAATTTTGCTTCCGCTAGACGCTCAATCTCCTCCTTTATCGCTAACGCCACATCTTTGTGAAATACGCGGCTTCTTTGTTGTACAGGGCGCGCATAGGGTAGAACATCAAGAGAGTGCGAGACCAATTCTGCATCCAATCCTGGCATCTCGCTGTATGTGTAGGCGAAGACATCCCTATATTCTTTTAACAGCTCAATCATTTTTCTCCTTTCTTCCTTCCCAAGTGACGCGCTGATTTTAATCAACTTTTCCTCCTTATCGCCGATATTAACTTCTTCTATTTCGTCCAAAGATGGTATCTCTGTAGGCTCTTCTACTGGTAATGAATCCGTTGTTACTTCCTCTTCCTTATTAGGAGATGATGTCATCCGGCTTGTGGATGCTTCACACAATTGCTCGGATGGCAACACCTCCGCTGATTGCTATAATCTGTAGATGTACCCTCCGTCTTGAGTGGTGAAACGATGGAAACGAGGCTCTGGTCCTATCTTCGATTTCTTAACCCCTGCCGGCGCCACCAACCTTTCAGCGCTAAACACAGACGCTTTTTCTTCAACCTTCCTTTTTTCTTTGGGCATCCCCAGACGAGCGGGATCAAAGACTGAGATTTTGCTGTCCTCTTCCCACTTTGGTAGAGGAATTGTTCGAGACAAACCTATTACAGCCGCTCCTTCCTGTCCTGTTGGTTGATAAAAGACCGCTTCCGCCATGTATGCTTCCTCGGGCCCAAAAGGGTTACTTGTGGCTGGCACCCTGTATTCTCTTCCGCCGATACTGGTCTTGATGCATTGGTGATAGGTAGACGCCACAACATGATGGTCGCGTATCCATCCGCGCCCTAGAAGCAAGTGAAACGAAGTGTGATCGTCTAACACATGGAAAGGCACTGATGCTTTAATCGGCCCAATGGTCATCACGAGGCATATCACCCCAATTGATTCTTGAGTGTGCCCTCCAAAACCGCGTACAACTGTTTTCCGTTCTCTGATTTCCTCCCTCGGTATCCCCAGTAAATCCAAGGTGTGCACCGAAACAAGGTTTAGTGATGCCCCTCCATCGATGAATACTCTCCTCAGCTGCTGCTTGTTAACCGTTGCGGTGAGGTACAAGGGACGTAAGTGTTCCCCTGGGATGCATATATCGCTGTCATCAAAGGTGATCCTTCCTCTTGATAGCGCCTGGTGACCCGCTGCTATGGCGGCGATTGCCTGGGATGCCTCCCTGACTTGGTCTTCACTGAAGCCAAGGGAGTCGAAGAATTGTTGCGCGATGATGGTCTTGGAGAACTGAAAAGCAACAGCGTGTGTCCCCTCGAAGCCTTGTTGCTCACTGGACAGCTCGCATGCCTCTCCCTTGGAATCCTCCCATGCTGCCCATCCCTCGTCTCTAGGGTCATGGGATATCATCATGGCGTGATGTTTGGGCAATGGATCTTTGTCAATTTGTTGTCGCCCGAGGTCTATCTCTCCGGCTCTCTCTTTTCTCCAAAATGCATTTCGCACACCATAACAGCTGAGGGTCGAGTGATTTACCCTTCTATGATAATGACAGTATCGTTCATGCGCTCTGTTTACGGTATTTATATCCACGACAGCGGGCGGCAAATTGATTTCACCGTTAGCGGCCCATTGATCGATAAGGTTTTCAATTTGCTCCTTGGTGCAAGGTATGGGCGCTGGGATAGGACGCTGAGAATTATTTCCTCCTCGTGTCCCTTGTGGCACGGCGCCTTGATATGGCTGGAAGGGCGCTTGTCGCTTATTTCCCGGAGCAGGTCCACCGCTAGTAACAGCCGCACTTAACGAGTTAACGGAATTGTACCATGGTTGCTCCATCTTCGCCTGTTGAAAGATTCCGAGGCAATCTGATAGTCGTGCGGTAGCCTCCTCTAACTCCACGAAAGTTTGGAATTGAAAGTTAGATAAGGCGAAACGCAGGGTGGCCGTCATCTTTCCCACGCAAATCTCGACCAGTCTGTCCTCTGGTACCTCTTCACTTAATTGGAGCGCGTGACTCCGGAACCTCGTGATGTACTTCAAAGGATCTTCATCAATCCCCATCGTCGTTCGTGCTAAGTCGACCGATGTCACCCGCCTTTTTGCAGAGAAAAACTTCTTGAGAAACAGACGCGCCATTTCCTCCCATGTCGCTATGCTTCCTGGTTTTAGGTTGTCGTACCATGTGTATGCAACATCAGATAGTGATTTCGAGAATTCTTTCAAGCATAGATTTCCATCTTTTGCATGCTGGTTCATTGCTGAAAGGAAGCGGCTCAAGTGCTCTCGCGCATTTCCTTGCCCCGTGTATACTTTGAACTTAGGTGATGTATAATCGCGCGGGAACTTGTAAGTAACTACTTCTCTCGTATAAGGGGGGTCTAGGGAACTGTACCCGTGATCTTGTTTCGCTACTCGATAATGCTCCTCGATGTACCTAGCTAGGTCTTCCTCCGAGATCCTCCCAGTTAGCGCGTTAAAACCTTCCTCCTCTTGTTGAAAGCTTCTTGTGGGCGCGAGTTTTCCTTTTCCGGCAGTTATTCCGGCAAATTCTGGCTCTCCAATAATTCCGGCAGCCGGTCCGGCATCTTTTTGTGTAGACGCGCCCTCCTTCTGCTTAATTAATGACATCAATTGCTGTTGCTTCTTAGCCTGAGTGGCGAATTCTTGCCGCATCTCCTCAAGGCTCGTGTCTCTTGTGTTGTTGTCAACGAATGGCGCAATTTCTTCACCCTCCTGAGTCGGCTCCACTGGTACATCCATGGCCCCTACCGATACCTTTTCAATCCTTTGCGTGTCGTCCGCGTCACTATCCGCCGGTTCGTGCTCGATCAGAACGAAATCCTCGCTTGGAAGGGGGACTCGCTCTGCTTTCCTTTGGGGAGCGCTCATTGCTTCTAGCGCTGATTGCCTTCCGCTGGACTCGAAACCGGTCTCCGCCTGTGGTCGCCAAATGTGAATAGGGTAAGATTGACAATCCGATCCGAGTCTCAGAGGTAGCACCGATCTAACTCATTTCTCTCTCTTTCTCCCTTGTAGTGTGTAGTCTTATCTTTCTCTCTCCAAAAAGTCCTCCTTTGTAATCTCTTTAGAGTCCTATTTATAGAGAATCCCTTTTACCCTTGGGTGACCATATGCCCTTTTAACCACTTATTAACACAATTGCCATTCCTTATCTCTTGATTACTCAAAAGGTCCAGACCCAAGCCCAACTAGATAGACCTAAACTAGTATGTATCAAGCCCATTGGGTATTAATAGACTTGGGTCATCCACATTAGTCCCCTGACGGTTCGGGCGGGCAGAACGTGCCGGGTCGACCGTCACCCATGGATACCCAAGTCCCTTAGCCGTCGCCCACGCTGATTTCTGTAACTGCCGAAATAGTGGCCTACGTGGCAGCGCACGTTTCAGGTCTGTTGAGGTCGTGGCCTATGTGGCAAGCGGTTACACTTTTTCTTCCCTGTATAAATACTCTTTCACCTTTCCTCTTTCTCGGCCATCTTTCCTTAGTCAAAAATCTCTTCCTTATCTTCCTTTGTTAACATGAGTGATCATAACGAGCCATCGCAAGACGACGAGCACCCTCCTAACCATGAAGACGAGGTCGGTCTCGAAACCGCGCCAGAAGGTCAAGGCGCTTCGAACCTTGATCCCAATGTCTTTCCCCCTCCTGATCGGAAAGACGGTTTATTCTCTCACACTCTGTTCAACAGAAGCGTTTCTCTTCAGAGCGCTTTTGTTCCTTTCAAGGGCGACTATCCAAATGATTTCTTCAACCAGCGTCTTCTGAACCGCCTAAAGCCACATCTACCTGCCGATCCGAAATGGCTGTTGACACCAGATCATGCCGACTGGTCGTTCCCACCTTATGAGCAGATTCCTCGTCTAGCTATAAATCGTGGCGACTACGCGCTTCCCAACATAGTTTATAAATCTTCCGCGAAGCCTCAGGGAGGTTGGTCCTCGTGGGTCGACTTTATCGTAAGCCAGGAGTCTTACTCGCGTATACTAGAAAAGATCGGCGTTCTTGACGCCATCAAAGCATCCAAATGCCGCTCTTGCAATCGTAGTAATCTTGACCTGAACAAATTGGTTACGCGCTGGATCTCCCTGTTTCACACTTTTCTTTTCGCTTGGGGAGAGACAACCATCACCCTCGAAGACGTGGTTGCTTTCACTCTGCTGCCCGTTCATGGTACTTGTTATTGGCATCAGTCCGCTGTTGCAAAATGTATGCGTGAGGACGATTGGGATCTAGTGTCTGTCCTGAAAAAATCTAAGGAGCTCGCGAGAGACGTCCCAGTTGAGGAGGTAGGGGACACCCCTGCAAAAGGTAAAGAGCCCGAAGGCGCCCCGGATGATGATGAGGAACATGAAGGCGCTCATGGTACGTATATTCTTTTGAACTTGTTAAGTGTTCTTATTCCGCACTGCTGATCTTCTCTTCATACTTTTAAAGGTGAGGGTGATGGTGAAGCGACGACTTCGAGCAAATCAAAGAAGAGGCGCTCTTCTTACCCGTT
>JAJJMA010030234.1:2783-23421 GCA_023529015.1 Papaver nudicaule
AATGGCATGGATATCCAAAACTAGGGCGAGCTAATGGCATGGATATCTAAAGCCTAAGGCAGGGATTGGCTGTGGGCCTCCAAGCATTAAGGGAAGGGACGGCGTGAGCATAAGGATAAGGGAATTGCCGTGGGATAAGGATTAGGCTTAGGGATTGCCGTGGGATAAAGATTAGGCTTAGGGATGGCGTGGACACCCAAAATCAGGCCAAGGCGTGGCCGTGGGCGTCCAAAGGTTAGTGCAAGGAGTGGCCGTGGGCCTCCAGGGGTTAGGCGAGCTAAAAGATGTGGATACCCAAATTTAGGCCAAGGAAGTGGCGTGGGCATCCAAAGCTAGGCCAAGACAATGGCGTGGGCATCCAAAGCTAGGCCAAGGAGATGGCTGTGGATGCCCAAAGCTTGGCCAATGCAATGGCGTGGGCATCCAAGCTTTGCCAAGGAGATGGCCGTGGATACCCACAATCAGGCCAAGGAATGGTCGTGTATATCCAAGTGCTTGTGGCGTGAATTGCCTAGGGTTTGGCTCGAGCATGAGCTAGGCTAACGCGCATGCGTAGGTATTTTTACGTATAGGCTAGGGATATGGACCATGCTACTAGGCTAGGGTCGTGAGATATCAAACTACAGCTAATGGTAATTAAATATCTTATCCCTATTATAAAATAAATTCATACCTTATCTAGCTCCTGGCAATGGGTCGGGCCGGTCCGGGTTCGGGTCAAACCCGACGGGTTACGGGTCACAACGGGTTAAAACCCGTCGGGTTGAAATCCTCACGGGTTGCCATTTTACCAACCCGAACCCGTTGTCGGGTTTACCCGCGGGTTCTCGGGTTTACCCGAAAATTTATATCAAAATTGAAAATTGCAGAATTCTATCATACCATATGCCCAAATTGTCTGAGTCACATGTAATTACTTTTTGCTGTTTGGCACGTTTTTGGCAAAAGGCCGCAAAACCGTAGCTTTAGTTCTATTTCAAGATAAAACAGAAATTAATTAATAAAAATAAAGTTTGAGAGATGAATTATTATCATGGACCTGGTTGATTTAGTAACAGAACAAAATCAAAAGGAAAAAAAAATCATGGTTTACAGATTTATTGGAAACCATTCATGAAATCCGGATCTATGCTCTTAATGAATGTCTTATGTTATCATCCTGCCACAAGGAATTCAGTTAAGAGAGTTGTATATTGATACCCATTCAACAAAAAAAAAAACTTTAAAATCACCTTAGCACTTCAATCACCAGATTCCCTACACAAACCAAGCTTTGGGTTCAGATCTATAGGAAAACAAGAAAACAATTTAGAAATTTCTATCAAACCCACAAGCACAATTCCCCTAATTCCAGACAAAACAAATAGCTCATAAAAATTCACCATAGCCATTTTGTTTCATATCTGAGATCGATTCTATCAAACCCACAGTAAAATCAATCATCAAATCTTAGCAAACCTGATAAATTTCTTGAAAGATCACCCCTTTTTATCTCCTTTGATTGTCAATTACAACATAGAGGAAAAAAACAAACAAAATTTGAACTTTAATTGCAAACAAACATCAGTACTTTCAATTAAACCTTTGAATTTTTTTTTTGAAACTTCAATCATCCTCTCTGATAACTCTCCTCTTCATTCTCTCACTCTATCAGTTTCGATACAAACGATCCATACACTATAACTCTCTCTCCTCTTCCTTCATGATAACATCCATAATGGGTTCAAAGAATAGTCTATTTTCAAAAGACTTAAAAAAAGAAAAAGAAAGAGTAAGTGTATTTATCAAATTCAATAATCAATGGTCGTCTTCCTCTGAATCTCTGACCTTTATTTGTTGGAAGATTTAAAGTTGAAGAAGAAGATGTGAGGGAGAGGGAGAGACGCAGTTGCAGTTGAAGAAGAAGATGGATTCGTTTAGTTTTTTTTTTTGGTTTTGTAGGTGGGAGTGGGGAGTCTGGGACGCATGGGGGGAGAGTTGGGCAGTTGAGGACACGTGTTAGGGACATGCAGCGGGTTACGGGTGAACCCGAGGGTTGACAGGGTCGGGTCGGGTTGGGCGATAATCCTCTCGGGCTGGCATTTTCTAAACTTGAACCCGACTCGGTACTCTGTCGGGTTGGGTTGGGTCGGGTTTTTTTCGGGTCGGGTTCGGGCCAACCTGCGGGTCGGGTCCATAATTGCCAGGTCTATCTCGAGCTATTCCAGGACGCCAGAAATTGATGCGAAATTACTCCTGTGACCTCCTCGCCAAAAACCACCATCAACAGCAAGATTCTCTGCAGCTGTGTCAGGCCCGACAGAAATGTCAAAAGTGTCAGGTCCAGAAGATACGTGAATTGAACGTATGATGTCGCCGGTGACCACGTGGCTGGAGGTGTTATTCAGTTAATTTAGATGGCCCTTATCAGTCTGTTGAGGGGAAAAGTGAGTTGATCTTAACTGATTCAGCGAGTGATGAGTCGAGTGAATCGGAGGATGAGTGTTGGACCCTTGAGCTGCAGAAGCAGCAGTAGCAGAATAAAAAGCACGAAATCGATGATGATCCTGACTGCGCACAATCTGGTGCTGAATACCTCGAAGAAGTTAGTGGTAGCCATGCATATGCTTAATCAACTTACCTTTCATGTGAGGACCAAGTTTAAACTCGCGATGAATAACTTTAAACTGACATAAGTAGGGTTTTGCAACATATGCACAATTCCTAACAGTATGACCAAGATACCTGTAAGTAGTACAAAATTGGTGAAGGTTCTCATACTTATAATCAACCCATACCTTAACTCCCTTATAGATAGTGTAATGACCTGGTCATAAAGGATACTTCAAGTACAAGGTAAGTAAAACTCGAGGGATTTGTTTAGATAAATCTATGAGGATAACTTTACTTACACGACAAAGCAGAGGAAATGGATTCTATGTTACTAGAGGTAGGTGGTAAATTATGCATTTGAATAAAGAAATTAGCTGTCTGAAAACAATCAGCCAGATTTGCAACATAAAGTGACCAGTCCTCAACAAGTGCATTATACTCACCTAAAGTCCAGGTTTTAGCCATAAGAACAATGTTCTTATCTTGGGAGTTTCTAAAAGTAACTTTAAGAACACCTTTCGCAACAACTGAGTTTATTCTCTCTATTTGAATCGACTTCCAGAAAGAACGAAGGCGATTTTTGATGGCTTTGCATGCAATGGCATTACCCCGCACTTTAACTGCAATACTAGGATCTTCATTGGCGTTTGAATAATACATAGATTGTGAAGAATCCATAGGAGAATAGAAAAAAAACTGAGGAAAAGTTGGAGAATCTGAATGATTGTGATGTTTGATTTCACTCAAACTTAAAGAAGAATCCAAAAAGGGTTGTGGAATAGGTTTTGGATCAGTAGAAAGGGACGTAGAAAGGTAGTGTTTGATGGTGGTGCAGAAATTAGAAGTAATGGTTTGCATGATGTGAAGAAAACACATCTAAAATACTCTACCTAGTTAAAATCGAACCATGAAAAGTACCAATAATGATTACATGTATCTCGAAGTGGCCAAAAGAAAAACTGGGTGGGAGTGGTGCAAGTTATGTCAGTGAGGAATAGAAGATAAGAACAAAAGGAAGGATTTGAGAGAGAAGGAGATGAAAAACCCAAAACAAGTAATAGGTAATAGGTGTAATAACTAAACATGCACTGAGAAAAGGGGAAAACAAGGGTAGACAACTAAGAAGTATACTAGAACGCATGCTGGGACACATGCAAGCTCAGAAGCAAAGGATTTCCTAGCAAGAGAGACGAAAGTAGGTGTAAGATCTAGGATATTAACATGTTAAGGCCATTGAACATAGACCACCTGAAGGGAATCACGGTGAAGAACAAAGATGAAGGGTGTTGAAGGATAAGATCCAGTTGTGTAGTGGTGATGATAGTTGCAACTCGATGAAGAACGAGTTAACTCTGAGGAGCCGATCCTCAGAGCAAAAAAAACTTTTTTTACTATATTGTGAGTTAACATTTTTTTTTTTTTTGTTAGTTAGTTTCTTTCTTTTGTGCTTAATTTTGCCATAATATGAAGCAATGTCCAGATTTTTCATATACATAGATACTCACCAAAGACAGAGACCCTTCGTCTATACGGTGTAAAAATTACAAAACATACAAGAACTCGATTCTATGTAAGCACGTCATAATTTTAACTGCATTGAAAAATGAAGATGAACATAGCTAAAACATTTGCAAACAAGCAATCCAAATTAAATAGCTTACTACATTTATTTTTTTCTTATCACAATTTGATGAAGTCAAATATCATAAAAATGCTCTCTAAAAAGATTCATATGATAATCAGACTCTAAAGAAATAATCAGCGAAAATCCACCGCCGCTTCCTGGTGGGTTTGGGGTCAGGAAAGATCGACCCGCAAGGCCTATTACTCCTGGACCCACATAAAGTGGTGGTCCCCACCCAAAATCAGCTTCATATAACGGCAGTTTGACCCAGCTTGAGTTTCTAATATTGCAGCCGTTAAATGTTTGAGTACTTTTTGCAAGAGTATAAATATTTGGGTGCAATTCCAGAAAATCAAGAGCTGACCTAAAATACTCATTGTTTGTTGACATCATAAATATCTCATGTATTAAATTAACAGCGTAACACAATGGCTTCGAGACAATATCACCTGAAATTGCTGTAGGTGTTAAATGGAATATGGCGTTCCCGAAATAACCATCCGGAAGAGGAGGCCTTGAACGCGAACGATAATCTAACGGGATTGATATCATGGTTTCTTGATCATCTTTAAGTTCACGTGCTTTACATGAACATCGCCATATGTGTCCAGCAATGACTTCGTGTACTGAATCGAAACTCATCCTGATTGCATTTGGATTTGAGTTGATTGGCATGTATGCTTTGAGATATTGAGCTTGGCAGTTGCAATTTTGGGGTTTGATAACGGTAAAGGAGGAGGTATGTTCATGGAAGGTGGTTTATATTCCATATGTGGGAAAGATACTATTGGAGGGTCACGAGCTCGTAATACAGTTCGATCAAAGAACGGGATAGGTCTAGTGTTGTCTACTCCTCGACATAGTTCTGACCATGCATTGAAGAAGTTAACACCGCATACTCCATCAACTACTAGATGGCTTATTGATGTACTTAGACAAACACCACCACACTGATAACATGGTGCTGGTATTGAAATTTATGTTTCCATTACAGAGAAAAATGAAAATGAAATCTCGAGCTCTAAACTTGCAGTTACAAATAAACGGATAGGGCATTAAATACCAACCGTAAACAGATAAGACGGTGAGAAGAAAAGAGTGTGTGAAACACACGGACACAAACGTGCGAGACACACAATTACAAACAAGACAGACACATGTGACAGACACGTGATAAAATGTGACATACCTTAAGTCTTATCTTGCACCGCTTCATTCTTCTTATCCTGCACCACTTCATTGACTATGCCATTATGCCCCCTCAAACTCAAGGTTGGTGAAAGCACTTTGAGTTTGGATCTGATATCAATAAACCTTGGACTATGAAGACCTTTGGTAAATATATCTGCCAGCTGATCTAAAGTATTGACATAGAAAACATCTAATGCCTTAGCCTGTACCAGTTCTCTGATAAAATGGTAGTCCAAATGAACATGCTTCATCTTTGAGTGCATGACAGGGTTAGATGCTAAGGAAATGGAGCTAAAATTATCACACCCAAGTTTAGGAATACCAGGAACAGCAACATGAAGGTCCTTGAGCAAATAGCAGATCCACACCATTTCTGCTGCACTGTGAGCAAGAGTCCTGTATTCAGCTTCAGTGCTGGATCTGGCAACAGTAGTTTGCTTCTTAGAGGACCAAGATATAGGATTTGACCCCAAAAAGACACAGTAGCCACCAGTAGATCTTCTATCATCCACATTACCAGCCCAATCAGCATCTGAGAAACCTAATAAGAAATGATCACCCTTTGTGAAATGAAGACCAAATCCCAGAGTTCCCTTAATGTATCTTAAAATCCTTTTAGCAGCTGTCAGATGAGTAGTTCTGGGATTCTGCATATGTTGGCAAACTAGATTAACAGCAAAGGAGATTTCAGGTCTTGTCCATGTTAAGTAGTGCAAAGCACCCACCAATGACCTGTACTCTGTAGCATTCTCCAGCAAGTCACCATCAAATTTGCTGAGTTTGTCAGAAGGAGTTATTGGAGTCTGACAAGGTTTCACTCCCTCCATATTAAACTTGTGAAGTAAATCAACAGCATATTTAGTCTGAGACATCAGTAAAGAATTTGTGTCTCTGTGAACCTCAAGACCCAAAAAATAGTGTAGAGATCCTAAATCCTTTATGGGAAAAAGATTTTGAAGTTGAAGAATTGTGGATTTGAGGAAGGCAGGGGAGTCACCAGTGAGTAAAATGTCATCAACATACACCAAAGCTATGGTGGTTTGTTGCTGAGCATGATGCACAAATAAAGAAGAATCTGCCACAGAATTAACAAAGCCAAGAGAAGAGAAAGCTGAGCTAAGTTTTTCATACCATGCCCTTGGAGATTGCTTCAGACCATAGATGGATTTGTGGAGAAGACAGACATGATCAGGTTTAGATGGATTCACATAGCCTGGTGGTTGGGACATATACACTTCCTCCTTTAAGTCTCCATGCAAGAATGCATTGCTGACATCAAGTTGATGTATGAACCAATTATGCTGAACAACCAAAGCCATAACTGTTCTGATTGTTGTTGGTTTTGCTACAGGACTAAAAGTTTCCTCAAAATCTTCACCAAACCTCTGATGATATCCTTTTGCTACCAATCTTGCTTTATGAACATCAACATTACCATCTGGTTTCTGCTTTTCCCTGAAGACCCATTTGCATCCTACTAAATTTTGACCATCATATGGGACTAAACTCCATGTGACAGCCTTTTGAAGAGCATTATATTCTTTGTCTGAAGCTGCTCTCCACACAGGAATCTTAAGAGCAGCTGTGATGCATGTAGGCACTGCACTATAGGAGTTAGTAGTACCAGCAATATACACTTCAGGATCAAAGGTTTTCCCATAAGTAGTGGTACCAAGTAAGGCAATAAATTGTGCATCCAAAGGATATTTGGTAGCAAAATATGATTTGGGCCTGTATATTCCATTTTTACCTCTAGTAGTCATGCTATGATCATTCTTAGTAGTAATTTCTGAAGATACTGAGGGTATAACAGGGGATATAACATCTGTAGAAAGATGAACAGATGATGATGCAGGAAATAAATCAGGAGCAGTAGATGGGAGATGTGAGTTAGAAGAAATAGCAGCATCAGATTTAACAAGTTGAGTGTAAAGAAATGATGACTCATTGAAAGATACATGTCTGGAAATATAAATTCTAGCATCAACAGGATCATAACATCTATAACCTTTATGAGATAAGCTATAGCCAAGAAAGATGCAATGTTTGCTTCTTGGTTCAAGTTTATTAGTAGTGTAAGGCTTTAACCAAGGAAAACAAGCACAACCAAAAACTTTAAGAAATGAATAATCAGGTAATTTATGATGTAACTTCTCAAAAGGTGTCATAAAATTAAGAGACCTGGCAGGAAGTCTATTGATGAGGTAATTAGCTGTGTTTAATGCTTCAACCCAAAAGGTATTGGGTAAGCCTGATTGACACAACAGTGATCTAGTGACACCTAAGAGATGTTTATGCTTGACCTCTGACACACCATTCTGCTCTGGTGTGTGTGGACAGGAGAGTTCATGAGTGATGCCATGAGTTGCACAATATTCCTTAAGAAAAGTATTTAAGAACTCACCTCCACTATCAGTTCTTATGGTAATAACTGAGTGAGAGAACAGTTTTTCAATTCTAGATACAAAAGAGATAAAAGCATGTTTGAATTCAAATTTAGAAGTTAAAGGGAGAACCCAACAGTACTTTGTGTATTCATCAGTGATATTAGCATAGTACACAGAACCACATAAAGAAGGAACATGACAAGGACCCCATAAATCCATGTGCAGTAACTCTAAAGGTTGTTTAGCTGTAGTACATGACACTTGAAATGGGAGTTTCTGAGTTCTACATAATTGACACTCAGTACAGAACAAAGGTTTATTGGACATACTAGATAGTTGTAAATGCTTACAAATTCTCTGAAGAGTTTGGAAAGATGGATGACCAAATCTTCTGTGGAGGATGACATTATCTGTTATTGTGGCAGTGAGAGCATGGTTGGAGGAGTTGAATTTGAGTGGATAGAGACCATTCCTATGTGGACCTTGGAAGATAATCTTCCCAGTATTCAAATCCTTCACAGAAAAACCATAAGTGTCAAGAGTCAAGGAACAGTTGTTATCAGTGGTAAATTTATGAATGGATAATAAATTGTGAGAGGATTGAGGAACTATAAGAATATCATTGATATGAAAAGAATGATCATTAGCAATTTTACTAGAGTGTCCTTTATGAGTAATGGTCATACCTGCTCCACTAGCAGTTTGAATAACTTCACTTCCATCATAAGGTGTAACCTCCTCCAAAATGGTTGCAGTTGGTGTCACATGGTTATTAGCTCCACTGTCTGCAATCCATTCTTCTTCATCATCAAAAATATCTGCAGCTGCTAGCATAGCACTCAAGTTGGGAGGAGGAGCTCTTCCTTGATAAGAGATGTTAAGTCTCTGATTGCAAGTAGTTGCAATGTGTCCTGGTGTTTGGCAAATTTGGCATTTCTCTACTTGTGAAGCTCCTCTGCCATAATAGTTTCTTCCAAACATAGCAGGATTAGGATGTCTAGCACCACCATTGTAACCTCTACCTCTGTATGAGCCTCTATTAGAATTATAGTTACTAGAGCCACCTCTGAATACACCTCTAGAAGGATGAGCTATAAATGCTTTTGAATCAGATTCAGCCATAAACATAGATCTCTTGTTCCTAGCTTGAATAGATGACTCTTCACTTAACAGATTGTTATGAAGTTCAACACTAGTAACAGGAGGATAACGATGGCGCATGGAGGTAATAAATGAGATGTAATCATCCTTAAGAGCATTCAGAGTAATTGTGACAAGATCTCTGTCAGAAACAACATCACCTGCAGCAGCAAGCTGATCTGAGAGGAGGCGAATCTCATTGATAAGTTGTGGTACTGTACGATCTCCTTGAGTAATGTTAAGCAGTCTGGTACGTAGTTGAATGGAGTGAGAAGCTGAGGATCTAGCAAAGCGATCTTCAATACTTTTCCAGAGTTGATGAGCAGTAGTTGACCTTGAGAAGTAAACAATAACTTTAGGCTCAACAGTAGTATTGATCCACATTCGAATAGTAGCATCGGCATCAATCCAGTCGGTGTACAAAGGATTTTCCACATCATTGTGTTCATTCCGAGGAGTAGTATAGCGAGGTGGACAAGGGAAAGATCCATCCAGATATTTTTCCAAGCGGTATCGTTGAATAACTGGATCCATCAAGTTTCTCCAGGTAACATAATTTCCTTCATTAAGTTTAACAGTGATGAAACTTTGCAATTGATTGAGAGAAACGGAAGAAATAGTGCGAGAAGTTGGATTTTCCATTGTGGAATTAGCTGAAGATGAAGTGAATTCAGCAATCATAGATCAGAAAAGGAAAATTACAGAAACAAGAGGAAGAACTCAAATCAA
Source organism: Papaver nudicaule (assembly GCA_023529015.1). NCBI lineage: Eukaryota > Viridiplantae > Streptophyta > Magnoliopsida > Ranunculales > Papaveraceae > Papaver > Papaver nudicaule. The sequence continues at coordinate 12,447 of JAJJMA010030234.1, forward strand.
AAACAAAATAGGAACAAAAGATTGGAAGAAACAGAAATTAAAGCTGGATGAAGTAAGAAAACTCGAGGAGAAAACAGATCTGAGCAAAATCAGATCAAAAAACAGATCAAAGATCAGTGAAATTAAGAGATTTAGCTTCTCTGTAACTACCAACACAACTCTCAGAGAAAGCGGAAGAGGAAATTGATATCAGATATGTGATAAACAAGGATCGGGAAGAGTTAACCCTAACTCTAACCAGTCTGATACCATGATAACATGGTGCTGGTATTGAAATTTATGTTTCCATTACAGAGAAAAATGAAAATGAAATCTCGAGCTCTAAACTTGCAGTTACAAATAAACGGATAGGGCATTAAATACCAACCGTAAACAGATAAGACGGTGAGAAGAAAAGAGTGTGTGAAACACACGGACACAAACGTGCGAGACACACAATTACAAACAAGACAAACACATGTGACAGACACGTGATAAACTGTGACAGACCTTAAGTCTTATCTTGCACCGCTTCATTCTTCTTATCCTGCACCACTTCATTGACTATGCCATTACACACTTGAAATAGGTTACCTGTATTAATCAATGCACAAGAACTGATTTTATAATTTTAACAAAGTGGCAAAACAATATGCTATTATTTGATATGTTCCTCTCATATAGCTCTGCATTTCTATCAAAAATCAATGTTTTCCAAAATACGAGGCTCACTATCTATCAATATTAATTTCAACCGTTGAAGATCCGTCGAATTTTAACGTTTGATTTCAAAGTAGGAAGTGTTGATCTTATACATCGCGAAATGTTCTCATTTTTGGTGGAAATGTAAAAATTTATGAGATAAACATATACTTAAAATAAAAGTTAGCTTCAAATCTGTTAGCGTTCAAATTTTATTGAAAAAACGATGCCGAAAGTGTGAGATAGTGTGATAATAAGAGTGTGAGGAAATCCTTTCTCATTTACTTATCACACAGAAAGTTAATGCCAACGAGTTTTAATTTAGTTACTTATACTTCCTCCGTTTTCTAATTTTAGTCTTCTATTCTATTTTTGTCTGTATTAAAAATGTGTCCCTTATTTTAACCTGATTTTTTTGGGGCCGTGGTGATTTGATGGGGGCTGTGGTCTTTCAAAAGTCATCACAGTTGCAAAGCAAAAACCATGACGATTTTAATAAGTCGTCACAGTTGCAAAGCAAAAACCATAACGACTTTTGGAAGACCACAACCCCTATTAAATTATCATAGCCTCCAAAAAAAAACTAGGTTATTTTATAGTGGCATATTTCATAAAACTATCATATATATACCCTTAATTACCCTTAATCGGTTTGTATTTATAATTTTTTTTTTCAATAAACTCAATCTAAAAGTCTTATAGAGTATCATATGTATAATTTTTTTTAAAAATGTGTTAAATCTTTATATCCGAAGCATTATTAATGAAAATTAAACTTGGTTACCTAAACCAAATGTTACAGACCTGAACCAAAAGGGGTGGGCAAGAAGAAATGTCGCCGTTACTATCAAGACAAGGAAATAGGCATAAGTTGTTCATTAGGTGTGAATTCGCCGAGATCCTTGATAAGTGAATCTGTTTCTGCCTCTATAAAAATAACACCTTCACCGGTGCATTCGATTTCTGCTCTACCTGATTCATTACGCTTCAATCTCCCAGCGATCGGGTAGTGAGTAACAAGAGCTTTGCTTAAACCATCCTTCAGTATAGTAGAGTTAAAGAAATCGTCAGAACAAGAAGAAGAATAGCTTGTCAATGCTGGACGCCTGTAAAAGTACACAGCCTGTACGTGTTTTACGTATAGCTGGTCGATATTTGAGGTCCATAAGAACACTTTTGGTGTTTCTTCCTTTGGTTTGACCACAGATGAGTCTCTCACTCTAACTTTCAGCATACCGATCGCTAGAAATGACACTTTGCGCACACGAAAGAAAATTAAGAAGAATTGATGGGACCGGGAGGTATTGAGGTATCTTGATACAGCCGTGTTGAGCGTGTTTAACTTAGTTTCGATACATCTTTTTATATACAGTGGTTAATAGGATTGAACGTAGAGTAACGGGGCCAACCGGCCAAATGGGTAGTTGAAAGGGACTTTGGACTGGTGCTGCAAGTGATCTTACTATATGTAGTTTTATTCCCAAATGAAGAATAAAAGTATATACCGGGTCATTTCCTTACTGGGGACAAGCCAACTAGTATATACATATATGTGTACGCAAGCATACAGTGAAGATTAATGTCATGGGATTTGGCTTGACTCGAAAATTACATGTCATGTCGGAATTTTTTATTGGGACAAGCCACTATACATATATGTCAATGTAGGACCTGTAAGAGCAAGCACTATAGTGACCATATAGCAGCCAAAAAAAAATCGCATTGTGGCCAAATAAAATGGGTGAAAATAGCAAGTGCAATGGTTTGTGGCTATAATTCAGCGGTCCCTGGATAGCCGGCAAAAATTGTGGGGCATCTACTGAGTAGCCACAACCCTAAAAAACCCCGATATTTCGGTTACAAACTAGAATTTTGGTAATAAAACTAAAAATTATATGCGGCTACCCAGGGGCCGCATCACGCGGGCTTCAGTGGCTGCTTAGCTATAAGGGGTACAGATCTGTACCCCCTGGTGGCCAAGCACACAATGTTTGGCTACAATCTGGTGAGTTTGGCTACTTTATGGCCAAAAGTACACCCATAGTGCTTGCTCTAACAACAACAAAAAAATAGCCAAAAATTATACATTTTGGCCAAGATATGGAGAGGAAAAAAAACAAACACTATCGTTTATATCTAGAACTAAACGGTTACTCAATAACAGTAAAAATAGGAGGAGCGGCTACGCTTAGGCTAGTTCCAATGGATGCCACCAAATCCCCTCTTTTGCAATCCAACGTGGCCTAGCAAACCAAAAATGGGGCAGTGGATGTCGATGGAAATACTATCTGCTAAGAGATCTTACACCCAACAACCATCAGGAGAATACGTTAACAAAAGGTTTAAAGAATTTATTTGGTATGTATAAATGACAGACTTAATAATAAGTAAAACACCATAATAATAAGTAAAGATCTAAGTATTCATTAATGAAAAGTATTTCTCTGGCTATCTCTACAAGAATATTGTTCTCAAAGACATGAGGAGATCAATTACTAACCTAGTCCCTCTCAAAAGTCCCAAGGCTTATAAAAAAATCCAACCCTAACAACTGAGCCTGAACTCGTATTTTATAGATCGGACAACAAGTGGATTACAGCTAATGCGACAAACTGCACATTCGTGGGTATGTCAGACGTTGTCGAGTAAGTCGGTGGTTTTCGAGACGTCATCGTGGATAAATCCTGTTACTCCGCTCTTCGATTTCTGGTGAAGTAGTTGCTCATTCGATGCTCTTTAATCGAGAACTACGAGCTGTCTTGCATCAAATCTATTTCCTTCGATGTCTTCCAGGCTGTTTCCCACCATACGCGCATCTTTCCAGATATTCGATTAAGACAACTCACTGTTGTACGAGATTCTCTCGGGTTCTATTCCGTGCTTCGCGGTCTTTCTCTTATCTTCCTCCTTCTGCTCTCGGATCCTAACACGTGTCCTGATAACTTTATCCCCTACAGTTTCCTTCTTTCCTTATTCAAAGATTGGAGACGTTCGAAGAAGGAAACTTCTGGTATTCCATCTCTCAACACGTGTCCAGTTTTTAATTTCATAACTCACACATGTAGCTTAAATTTTTCGAAACCACCGCCCTTTTTCACCTTCTGACCTGTTATGCCGGTTCGCTCCTTTACTCTATTTAAACCCATCTTCTCCCTCCTTTGAAACTTTATTTCTTTCTTCGAATTTCCTTCTCTATAAAATTCATAACTCCCGAATTCTTTCCTACCCTTTGTTTCTTACTTTGCTCCTTTCCTTTCTTCCTAGACCATGGTAAGTTTTGGCATGCTCTCTTTGTATTATGTTCTTGATTCTTTCTTTTAACTGATTTCTTCTGCTACTGTATTTCAGGCTCCCAAAAAGAATGTTGTTTCTGAAGAAAACGTTGTTCCTTGAAATATCGTGGACCCTAGACTTCCCTGGGATGATACAACCAAACAACTTGGGTATAATGAAGAGTTTTTTCCCTTATAAGGAGATCGCCGGCGCTGTTCCTTTGTCCCTTGAACTACTTCTCAAATACGATTGTAATGCCAATTGGATTATAGTCACTGGTGAGAAACTAGGTGATGGTCTACCTCTTCCTCTTTACAGTCCAAAGAATCCTTTATTTTACGAGATATATTCCAGATTGTCCCTCCTCGAGGTGTGATGCAATTGACCTGTAATTCCGTTCGATTGATCAGTGAGTGGGTGGCCCGTTCGGAAGGTAGATCGAACTACTATCTAGAATTCTCGAAGTGCTCGCAGCCTCCTATTTATTGGACCGCCGATAATTTCTTTAAACACTATCGAGTTGAGATAGGCTTGAATAAGGAGGCTGCTCCCTGGGGTGTCAGATTCGTGAAGGTTCTCGGTAAAAGCACGTTCTCGATGATGTGGACCCTATTGGATCAACCACGAACAGATTACTCTGTCATTCAAGTGACGATGTGTGGTTTACGAATCCCCTGCACATCGAAGGACCTGTTCTATATGGCTATGCTGACGAGGAGAAAAGGGTCGCTCGTACCAGCTTCGAGAGTGGTCACAACTTTACCATCGTCGAGTGATTTCTATACATTTCTCGGAGAAAGAGCTGAAAGAATCTCAGAGGAAGATTGCTGCTTATAAGGCGAAGGTACGTTGTTTACTTTTGCTTTCGCATTCTTCTTGAACTGTTTTCTTACATCCTGTTTTTTTTTTCCTCAGAAAGAACAAGACAAAGAGCAAGGCCAAGAGAAAGACGACGGTTCGAGGAAGAGAAAAAGAAATCCTAAACGAGTCAAAGCTGGAAAGGGGACAAGTGATCAGGTAACAAACACCGCCTGCCTCAGCTATGCCATGGGTATGAATACCTGCCTCTGTTTGTTCCTAATAAATTGACTGCTTTTCAGCAGAGCAAAATTATTTCTGGAGGTGAAGGTGATATGGATTTTATTATCGGGGATCCTACTCGCGAAAGGGTTGTTAAGGGGGGTTTAGCAAAGGATAGTGCACCAAAGGAGGGTGCTCCGAAAGAAGGTACTTTGAAAGGGTATGCCACGAGCGCTGTTACTAAGGGTTATACTCGGTCTGATACTGAAAAGGGCAAGAAATCCTCGAAGGATGTTGTCAAAGAGGTTGGTGACGAAGACACCAAGGAGGATGAGGATGTGTACAATGCCCTTCACGACTCCAAGAGAGGAAGAGTAAGGTATCCTTCAAAACAACCTTCGAAAGAACCTCTGCCAGAACCCTCTCGAGGCGGAAATGATGCAACAAAGAAGGTCACTGCATCTGCCTCTCCTGCTGAGTTTGAATCAAGCTTTCCTTCCTCTGGTGTGCACTTAAATGTTTATGGGAGTAGTCATCAGCTGATTGATGCTTCCCAATTGCAACCATCTGTGCCTTCCTCGTTGCCTCAGAGCTTCTCGCGAAGATCGTACTCCGAAGAAGAGATTAAGAAATTTATGGAGAGATGTTCTCGAGCTGGCCCCTTTGCCCAGGATATTGCTGATCATTTGAAGGCTTATGCCAAGAATCCTTCTAAGATCCGCCTCGATGCTGGACTTGCAAATTTTATTTCACAAGATTTTTCTGGAGTTTGGGATGGCAGGACATTTGATTCGGAATGGGCCAATCACCAGGCTTTCCTTGAAGGGGTGAGCATTTTTCCTTGATTGTTAAAGTTTGTTTCCTTCTGTTGTTGCTAATGCTATTTTCTTTGCTGCTTATCAGCATGGTATGTATCTGTTGAATCTATCCAAAGCACAAGGAAAGGAGATTTCTCTTCTCAACGGAGAACTGAAGAGCGTACGTCAGGAGAGGGAAGATCTGAATACCGAGGTTTCGAAGCTTAGAGGTGGGTGTCGATTTAAAGCTTCTTAGGTTTTGTTTTTATCGTTGTCGAGATGATTTTCTATTGTTTGTGAGCAGGTACTGTGGCTGCTTTGGAAAAGCAACTTGATGAGGCTGCACGTGCTCGAGATTCTTATTCAGAAGATTTGAAAACTCAGACTGAGCTGGTCACAAAGATGCAATTGGATTTGAAAAATAAGGAAGGAGAGTATGCCTATATGCAGGAGAATCATGATGTTATCGTGAACAACAAGGTGGAGGAGGTGAATCTGCTCGAAGGGAGAATTGCTTCGTTGCAGGAGCATATAAAGGATGAGACGAAAAGAACGAGTCTTGCTAGCCACGTGCATACCCGTAATCTCTTTAGGAGTTTCGGGATGCAACCAATGTTCTATCCCAAAGGAAAATATGACCCTAACGCGTCGTTGAAGTCTGATGCTGATTAGATTCCTGCTCAGAAGGTTCAACTTTTGGTGCAGAAAACGATAGCTCAGAAGGCTGCTGGTGAATTAAGTTCTGAGGACTCCGAGGAAGAAGTTAGTGATAAAGAAGATGTTGATGATGACAACGTCGAGGATGATAACGGGGGTAATGGTGATGTAGAAGATGATGTGAGGGAGGAAGTGAAAAAGCAGGGGTACCGAAATACGACCAACTTTTCGTTTGGGCTCGTGAGTCTTATGGTAAGATATGGATGATCTCAAATATCAATATCCAAATCTGATAACTGAAGTGGGATCACAAGTGATCGGTCAAACTCAAGATAAATCTTGGCAAATCCCCTGGATGGATTATGGACCTACTCGACGGTTATTAATAACGTACTTCTTGTGTTTGCTTTAATTATATAATCAAAGAATATAATGCGGAAAGTAAAGCACACAAGACACCAGAGATTTTTTTTAACGAGGAAAATACGACCTGTAGAAAAACCTCGGGACCTCATCCAGATTGAACACCACACAATACTAACTGTCTACAAACACTAGCCTACTATAATACTTCGGTCTGGGATGTAGCAGAGACCAACTCAAGACCTCAAAGCGAATTGGTTATTGTCGCACTCCTTACGTCTCTAGATCCCCCACAGATCGTCACGCACTTGATTCCCCTAGCTGACGTCCTTTACAGGCCTAGGAGTTGCTTTAACCGCTGTTAAAGGCTTGTGTTAATAATTCCTGTTTTGCAACCTCAATTATCAACTGTATGTTTGAACTGTCCTCTTCAGTTTGACATACATAAAGTGAATTCCTTCGGATTGCTCCAGGTCATACGAAAATCTACTTACAAGCGGGGGATGACAAGTAAACCGAGTAAACTATGCCCAACTTGTCTCTACCTCAGTTGTAAAAAAAATCACTTAAGAAACTTATACAACTGGAGCTAACTAGGTCTTACAACACCGAGTGCAGCAGTGCGTTGCTTCCTTCAACCTTGTATGTAACGTATCAGTTTTTGAATGGCCTTATTGCAGAAGAGAAGGACCGTAGAATATACAAGAACGTGATCGGGTTACCAAGGTTACAGGTTAATCCAATAACAACCACAAAGGTGCGTTATCTCCTACCTGTGCTTCCCAACTCTCAGGAGAAGTCTTTATTGTCGTTAGGTAAATCCCACAGAGGAACTGCTACCTAATAGAGGATGACTATACCACAACAAGCTTACACCGAAGTGCAAAGAGTTTACGATCAATTCCACAGAGAAACTTCACGTATGCTTGATGCTTGTGGTTTTCGTTCTTTAACCCTCTATTTATAGCACTCAATAAGATAGGTTGCTTAGAATAAAGCAACTAGTTTCTTAACCTACAAGTTACCAAGTGCTCGTGTAAACGAACCCGTTACTTGGCTTGCACACAAAGAAACCCTAGATTTATCTCAATTGGAAATCTTTAAACATTTATCTGCCAAGTGTTTTGTTAGCTCAAAAACACTTCAAGATAGAGATCCAACAGACCAGAGATAATCTTTATCTTATTGACACATTGAGATTCGTTAGATGGACCACACATAAGATATTCTGATAATCTCAAGTCCAACTAAGAGATAAAGGAGTCAGAAGTTTAACCCGCGTGAAATTCCAGAAGAATATCCACGTAGACGGTTCGAGAACCGTTCTTCTGAATTCCGGCCATATAAATCGAATCTGTGGTTCCGTACATGTACGTGTACATATTGACTTTTTGGAACTCAGGAGTGAAATCCGGAGTCACTGTTCACGAACCGGTTCGTGAACCGCCGTCGCTCAGAATTAGGGTTTAACTGGATCCGCTGGAAGTTCTGGGTTGGGCCAGTACTTAGACGTGTTTACGCCCTCAGCTATAATCCACTGGACTCTGCTCTAGAGTACTCCTTTAGATTCATCCGTTTCATACATATGATTTGCAAGCAAACCAATGCAATAGAAAGGGCATCAAATCTATATCGTGCATCTTGTAACCTTAGTATTGTGGGAACAAATACTAACATAACTCATGGTTATGTAGACAAGAATACAAAATTTCAATCGCTATAACACTACTAAAGTAGCCGACTATTTCGAAAGATATAATAAGTAGAATAGAAGAATTTCCATAAATGTCATAACTCCTACTAACCTTTTGTCGATGAAGAATATTTGATGTCTTCTTTATAATCATTGTCTTCGTCTTCAAGGTCTCTAGTACTTTGTCTATATCCCAATTCCGAAATCTAAACTCTAGTAGGCTAAATCAAGAATTGTGTTTTGACACCTAAAACTGACAACCAGCTTGACATACCAATGCTAGTGGGTTTGACCGGACAATTCTCTAATAGGAAAAGACAGAGTGCAAGCAGCCCATCGGTGAAAATAAAGAAGTGATGGTGGTTGATGAATTGGGGGGCGAGAAGCCAACAGAAGAAAATAATGAAGGGGTGGGTGCTGAAAGGGGGGAGGATCAAGGTGAGGGGACTCAAGCTGAAGAGCCCAAGGGAGAGATTGAGGAGAATACAACTAATTGTGATGAAGGTGCAATAAGTAGTGGTGGTGGTGGTAAAGGTATTGAAACTGGAAATCGAAGTACTGCAGGAGACGATGAGAAAATTCCCAGTGCTGATAATGCTCAAATTAAGGAGGTTCTCGAGAATGCTGCATAGAAGATGTTACATTCCTTCTGTTGTTTTCAAAATATCCTTGTTTGTCTTAGCCTTTTCTGCCTTCGAAGTGGTTGTCGAAGCTTTTCAATGTATTTTGTTTTTTGTACCTTGTATCTATCTTGTAGTGTAGACTATGTGGGTTATCGAGCACGCCACTTGTATCCTATTGTTATCTTTCAATGAAGTTTCTGCTTTTTGAATATGTTTGTTCATGATCAAGTCATGCTTTTTTATTTGTAGTAACTCGTGATCAGGCACGAAGTTTACTCTGCATATTTTAGGCTCTTAAGGTTACTTAGAGTGCAATTCTAGGGCTTACTTCAATGTGGGAGGCAGTAAACCAAGCTAGTGGGGGCTGCGGATCACTCTTCCCAAAGGCTTTTCGTTATTTTCCCGGTCTCAAGAAGACACTGGATATCGAGGCCGTAAGTACCTGGTTTGCCTCAGTACATAGGAGCTTACGTATCGAAGATGTCGAGTATCCAGCTGGGAGGCGTGAGTTTAATACCTTGGATACCTGTTTTGCCTAAGTAAAGTCGGAATCTTATGGTAGGTAGCTACTTTTGACCTCGATAATCAAGTAGCACAATGGGGGAGTGTCGGTCAAAGCTGGAGCTTAGACATGGTACTGTTCTCCTACCGCGGCCTGGAATTCGACTCTTCCATTCTCGTTCGCCCCTCCTCGAGGCTATATTTGATTTTTAGAGGAGGTTCTTGGCTACGTAACTTGCTTAACATTTCCGTGAATGTAAGCTAATTAGATGCCTCGGGGTTCCATCCACCCTAATGATAGATGTTAATCCCATTTATTATCCCTGCGACGCCTCATTAAGGAGGTCCCATAGGTCGCGTGTTAGTGGGTCCAAATGCATCTAGATTATGTAGCTTCGATGCGAAGTACCCACCGCTAACGGGGTATCTTGTGGGTAGATGACTATGCCATGTAGCTCGTAGGGCCCTTACGACTACATGTGCCTCAGTTCTGTGCCTAATACCGGTAGGACTTTTTCATAATTGGCGTCAAGGCCTTTATATATATATGGCGTCGAGGCCTTAGAGGAGATGGCATCATAGTGTGGATGACCCAAGTTTATTAATACCTAATGGGCTTGATACATACCTAATTAGAACTAGTCAGTTGGGCTTGGGCCTAGATGCTTTGTGTAATCAAGAAACAAGGAGTGGCAATTATGTTAATAAATGGCCAAAAGGGGATCTGGCCACCCAGGGGTAAAAGGGAGTCTCTATAAATAGGACTCTAGGGGGGATTACAAAGGAGGACTTTTTGGAGAGAGAAAGAGGGGATTATACATTTGAGAGAGAGAGAAGAAGAAAGGAGATAAATCGGATCACCACCTCTGTGACTCGGATCGGATTGAGAATATTACCCTATTCACATTTGGCGACCACAGGCGGAGACTGATTTCGAGTCCAGCGGAATGCAATCAGCGCTAGAAGCAATGAGCGCGCCCCAAAGAAAAGCAGAGCGAGTCCCCATCCCAAACGAGGACTTCGTTCTAATAGAGCACGAGCCGGCGGATAGTGACACGGATGACGCGCAAAGGATTGAAAAGGTATCGGTAGGGATCGTGGACGCACTAGTGAAGCCGACTCAGGAGGGTGAAGGAATTGCGCCATTTGTTGACAGTAACACAAGAGACACGAGCCTGGAGGAGATGCGGCAAGAATTCGCGACTCAGGCGAAGAAGCAACAGCAATTGATGTCATTAATCAAGCAAAAGGAGGGCGCGTCTGCACAAAAGGATGCCGGACCGATCGCCGGAGTTATTGGAGAGCCAGAAATTGCCGGAATAACTGCCGGAAAAGGGAAACTCGCGCCCACCAGAAGCTTTCAACAA
>JAJJMA010030255.1:0-11368 GCA_023529015.1 Papaver nudicaule
TTTTGAATCTCTCTTTGCTTACTTGAGCAAAAATGACAAGTTTGTAACTGTCGAAGTCTTGTCATCAACTGGTTTTCTCCCAACAGTCAGTGTAAATCATACAGTTATTCCTGGACACCCGAGTTGCTTAACTTGTCCAGCTATGGTATACAATAGTCAACAGGATGCACGTATAGATGACCGAGACCGAGAGAATGCTGAGAAACTGCAAGCTATTGAGAATAGAGTATCAGAGCTACACGAGCAGCTGAATCAGGAGAAGAACGATAAGCAAGCACTTGAAAAAAGAGTATCAAATCTACACGAGCAACTTAAGAAGGTCGAGAACGATATTTTTTTGGGTTGGTTAGCTGACAGCCCATCTGGGACTCTGCCAAAAACAATATGCGAGTGCGACCTCTACAGTGATCAACGCCCCAGGCACGCCAATATTTGGTGGTGATAACTGATAATGCAACTAATGTGCTATAAGGTGTTTCGTTAAAGGCGGGCCAAGCAGCCCGGCCTTTTATACTAAATGGGACATGTCACATGGCAAGAGCACTGATTAGTGGCGATGTTATCTGTTACCAGTAGTTAGCGTGACTGCTACCAAAGATTGTCTAAATTTCATTCATTTCTTCTTATAATACAGATGATTTATTTGCTAGTGAAAACACTAGGAAGCACACAATAAAGTAACAACGCTGTCTATACGTGTATCCTCGCTCGACGCATCACCCGTGGTGAAGTTGGCGCTGTCCTTCGCAGTCGTTTCCTGGCTCATGCACCAGGTAGCTGTATCGTCCAAACAGAAGTAGGTAAATGCTTTGGAATAAGGAGAGTAACATTGTCGTTCTAAGATGTGTAGGACAACGTGGGTGCGCGGTCTCCTTGCCATCATATCTGGACTATTTGCGAACTTGTTAGTAGATAATTTGGGATTTGGCCCCGTGGCTCCATTTTCCAATCACTGTCATATGCTTGGCATGCATGTGCTCCATATTCCTGTTCATGGCATCAATCTTGCAAAGGCTTCTCGTGGTAGTTCCAGAGAAAGAGATCCAAAAAATCAAATAAGCTATTTTTTCAATCCGAATTCACTCTCAAACGATGACCAGACACATATTTCGTTACAATATCTGAACTCTTGTTAAGAGGAGCATGATACATGCATGGTAAAGAGATAGTTTACAAAATGTCTGAAATATCAAAGATTCTATTAATGTCGCCCTAACTATTTTTTAAAATAAAATAAAAAATAATTTTTGTGAATTTATTCCAAGTTTAAGGAAGAATCGAAAATTCAGTGATCAAACCATTCACTCGTCTTATAGATCTTTTGATGAACTGATTAATCGGACGGCAATCTTTCAGGATTTTGAAGATTGTTTCTTTGTGTGCAATGTGCGGGATCGTTTCATTACACACTATGTCCTCCTTATGTACTCTCAAATGATGTGTATGTATTCATAACACTAAAACAATTCTGGTAGACTGACCGTGAGTCGGATCTCATGGTCCCGATATACTATTTGACTTCGAGTTTTACCCTTTAATTTTATACTCAACCAAACCAAGCCCATTAAACTTGAGTTTAGTTAATGCCACTTGATATTAAGTCCGAAGCCCATTAGCCCAACATTTAAGTGTTGAAAGTTGGATGTAAGATTACTTGAAATAGGTAGCTAACCAATTTTAGTTAATTTATCCTCTCTTCTTTTGCATGCCTTAAGGTGGTAGTGTTGGCTAGTTGTAAAAACAGAGTGATGGAAAGATAAATGAGTTTATAAAGTTTGGAATAGGGAGGCTTAGGGCTAGTTTTACTATTTTTGGTTTTTAGACGACTTAGGTTCTGAATCAGCTTCCGGCATCTTCGGCAAAGTTGTAGTTTTGCGAGACCTACAAAATGACATATAATTCGTCCAGATCGGATGAGTAAATCATTATGAATGATATAATTAGTAAATGATTAGTTATAGAACAACTAGTAAAGTTAGAATGAATAGTTATCCCACTAAGTTATTAATTGTGAAGTTTTATTGCACGTATCGTATGGGCCTATCGGATATTTGTTGAGTGATTGTGTAATTAACAATTAGTTTATCATAACAACGATTAGTACGAAAGATGAACCAGTGAACTGAAGACTTCGAGGTAGGCTTGGCTTGTCGTCAATCGAGGTGAGAACTCTTACAACCTTCTTGTAATCATTAAGTGGTTTTAATTATATGTAATCATAATTGTGTGGATTTGATGGGTATGTGCCTGATATGTATTGTCTAGTCGAACTTAAGAGATTAGTCATATGCATAGCGTGCTTTTTTGTTGGACTTAATGGTTGAACCATGATTGGGAATATCTTTCTGGTATGATTGGTTATTCTAACATTTACTCAGGAGAGATCCTGGTTTCATAACCGGTGTGGGACCTTTATAAGATTGCTATGTGGGGACGGGTTAGAAAAACAATCCTTACCTAACATGTTATTTTTCGATGACTTATTGAGTGTTGTGTTCAAAAGGTGTTAATTTTTTTCTTTTTGTAAAAATGTAAAGGATGTTAGTGATTACTTAAACGATGTACTCGTATCCACTGAGCACCCCTTTGGGATGATATGCTCACTCGATTCCACTTTAGTTTTCAGTTATCGAGTGTGAAGATGCTCGTGAAGATATTGTTTCCGTTGCATAATGATTTTCGAAAACGATGTATAATTGTGAGTTTGTTTGTATTCGAATGTCATATGTATTCGTAATAATCGTCACATGATTGTATATTTATCATTTGAGAGGAGTTTATCTATATATTATCATAGAGGGTTTAGATTTGGGTTAAATCAACAGTCAGAAATTGTAATTATGAGTCTAATTGCTTGTATTAGATCATTAATGTCTCATAACATAACTGTGCTTTTGACTTCTAAATATGTCGATATTTAAGGTGTTACTATCAAAGAATAGGGAGTTCCTAAATATTTTCATTTTTTTATATCTTTTTCACTTTGAGAATGTCAGGAACTGTTTTATATTGTCTACTATGAAGTGTGGTGGAGAAAGTAAACCCTGGATTTTTGAAAGTTTATCATTTGGTCATTTATCTTACCAAAAGTAATGAGGATATGCCTACACTTTTTTAGTATTGGCAAACTATAGCTTTAATTAGAGAAAACAAAACAGCCATATGCGAAAAATAGATAAGAGATATACATTCTTAGATTCTTTGAAACCATAAGTGGAGCCGTCAGTTTCATCCTAGAAAGTAATTTCATGCAATTGATGAATAAATAGGGAGATAATGGGTAGATTATATCAATAAATTCCAATTCAACGCTATCAAACACTTTAAATAAGTTAATTTTAAGGGCTAGATTTCCATTCCTATTTTTAAAAGTTTTCATTAAGTGTAAGATTTCATGCACAATGATCATATTATCTATAATCATCCTTCCACAATACAGGTTAATCAATCGAGAGAAAAGCACTATTAGAAATAAAAATAGAGAAATTTGAATCGTTTGATAAAGAAATCGTATATAAAATCATGAGTATGACAATAATAATTTGTTTACCCGAAAACCCATAAAAACTTGTTGTTCAAATTATTAATACCCAAATTTCCATAATGTATTGATCTTTATAATAAAGAACATAACAAGTACTGATCGAGGTGATCAAATACAAGTATTGAAACAAAGTGAGTTGGAATAGCTAAATTGTTGCTTAAATTCTAACCCAACTAGCGGTTTTAAAAAAAAATCATCAAACTTGAAAAATCCCAAAAACTTGTTGTTTAAATTCTCGATACGCCCAAATTTCCAAAAGTATTGATCTTTATAAAAATAAAAAAAAATCCAGATGAACAAATATACAAGTATTAAAACAGAATGAGTTGGAATAGCTAACTTGTCGTTTAAATTCTATAACAACTAGTCGTTTTAAGAAAAAGAGATGATTAGACCCGTAAAACCCCAAAACTTGTTGTTTAAATTCTTGATATCCAAATTTCCATAAAGTATTGATCTTTAAAAAAAAATTACAAGTATTGAAACAGAGTGAGTTGGAATAGCTAACTTGTTGTTTAAATTCTAAAACAATTAGCCGTTTTAAAAAAAAAAAATAATCAAACCTGAAAAACCCTAAAAACTTGTTGTATAACGTTTCTCAAGTTTGGTCTAAATTTGGAAACTTGCTCGATTAGAAATTGGTGCTTTTAAGAAACTATGGACCCTATATATGTACGCCATGTTCAGGCATATGACCTTCATTCCTCCCTTCTTTTCTTTCTTTTGGTCTAACTAATTAGCTTAGCTGCTTAGCAATGTCGAGTGAGAAGTCGGGTCGAGTCAATACCAAAATTGTGGAACTAGTGAAAGCACCTACCGATGAGGAATTGAAGAATGATGTCTTGAGTATTGAGCATGATGGAGAAAGTGTGGTTGTCAAAGATAAATACCCAAGGCTTTTCCTACCAGGCAAGGAGGGGTTACATTGGTCATAGAATCTCAAAAGAAAGGACATCCCATTATTGAAGAAGATAAAAGAGGTAGGTATTAGGATGGCTAAAGATTTTTTTGAAGAACACCCAGATTATGTTGTGCGGTTCGGTTTCCATGGGATTCCAACTGAGAAGCGATTACACATGCATTAACGAGAGCTTAATCCTAGGAAGGAACGTGGAAAGCCCGGCACTTCTAACAACGGGAAAAGCAACAGAGGAAAATGAAGTAACAAATTCAGTGAAGTGGTATCGAAGAGGTGGGTATTGAGTTTAAGTTTAGATAGAGGGCGAGGAAGATCAAGTTCAAGGTATTAATCTTTATTAAAAAAAAACAAGTATTGATCGAGATAATCAAATACAAGTATTAACAGAGTGAGTTGGAATAGCTGACTTGTCGTTTAAATTCTAAAACAACTAGCCGTTTTAAAGAAAAAGAGATGATTAAACCCGTAAAACCCCAAAACTTGTTGTTTAAATTCTTGATGCCCAAGTTTCCATAAAGTATTGATATTTAGAAAGAAAATAACAAGTACTAATCGAGATGATCAAATACAAGAATTGAAACATAGTGAGTTGGAATAGCTAACTTGTTGTTTAAATTCTTGATACCCAAATTTCCATAATGTATTGATCTTTATAAAGAAAATAACAAGTACTGATCGAGATGATCAAATACAAGTATTGAAACAGACAGAGTTGGAATAGTTAACTTGTTGTTTAACTTATAAAACAACTAGCAGTTTTTTTTTTAAGAAAAAAAGATGATCAAACCCGAAAAACCCCAAAACTTGTCTTTTACCCAAGTTTCCATAAACTATTGATCTTTATTAAGAACATAATAAGTATTGATCGAGATGATTAGATACAAGTATTGAAAAGAGTGAGTTGGAATTGTTAACTTGTTGTTTAAATCTAAAACAATTAGCTGTTTTTTAAAAAAAAAAGATGATCAAACCCGAAAAACCCCAAAAACTTGCTGTTTAAATTCTTGATACCCAAATTTCCATAAAGCATTGATCTTATAAAGAAAATAACAAGTCCTAATTGAGATGATCAAATACAAGTATTGAAACAAAGTGAGTTGGAATAACTAACTTGTCGTTTAAATTCTTTAACAACTAGCCGTTTTTCTTTAAAATTGTTTTTATCAAACTTGAAAAACCCCAAAAAGTTGTTATTTAAATTATTGTTCAGGTTCCTGAATCATTGGTTGAAGTTGAGGAATCCTTCCAACTAAGACTCAAAGCTTACAATGAAGCTATGGTTGTCGAGGAGCTTGAAGATGAGAAATCCTTCCAACTAGGACTGATCAAAGCTTACGATGAAGCTGTCGTTTTCGAGGAAGATGCCTTTAAACCTGGTAAAGTCTATGATTGTGAAGAGAAACTTGTTAACTTAAATGAAACAAGTAGCCGTTATGGAGGAAAAACAACCTCTTAAAAAGAGATTTTTGGGAAACTTGGGTATCAAGAATTCCCCCTGTTTCAAAAATTAGTCTAACATGGGACTCTGTTTCCAATTTTAGAATTGGCAGTCATTATACATTCCGCGTGGGGAAGATGAAAACGACGCGTGATATTTGATATTAGCTCTTGGCTAAAGGGTTATTTTATTTGATCTTTAATCCGACAGGTGCAAGTGAGGTTTTGTTGGCTGTTGAATCATATCTAGTGAAGAATAAACTCAGGGTAACTCGGTGGTGCAATGAGTATCTGTTTTTGATTATTTTCAGCACTAAATATTTTTGTAATTATCTGGCTGAGTGGGTACCTAAATACCTTATTATTCGCCTGTAATACCTCATTCCTCCGTCTAGAAGGAAAACAACAATAGGGATTGGAGAATCCTATTATCATCATCAGCATCCTAACCAATTTCTCTAATCGGATAACCACCTGTCTCACAGGTTTCATAAATTTCCCAAGTCATTCTGAATATTTTACTCACTGACCACTCGACTCTCCCGCGATTTTTGAGAAACTGGGTTTTTAAGGTTTATAAAGTCTAGAACTTTAATGATGGAATTGGCAAGAACCGATCGAGGTGATCAAATAAAAATCTGATCTTTAAGAAAGAATTAACAATTACTAATGGAGATGATCGAATATTTTGTTTTTCGAATTATCAAACAAGCTGCCAAAACTATTATTCTTATTCTTCTCCTCTACTTAATTTGTTAATTCTTCAATCTACCGAAATTAAGTCAAGAACAGTAAACAACAAAGAAATTGGTTTCACAAAGAAAAGATCTTTAAGTAAAAATTACAAGTAGTGATTGATATAATTAATACAGGTTTGAAACAGAGTGAGAAGGAAAATTGTAAAACAACTAGCCGTTTTTACGAAGTAAAATGGTGATGATCAAACCCGAAAAACCTCAAAAACTTTTTGTTTAAATTCTTGATACCCAAATTTCCATAAAGTATTGAAATTTTTATAAAGTAAATAACAAGTCTTGATCGAGATAATCAAATAGATCAGTATTGATACACAGAGTGAGTTGGAAGAGCTAACTTATTTAAATTCTAAAACAACTAGGTTTTAAAAAAGAAAAAGAAAAAGAGATGATCAAACCAGAAAAATCCAAAAACTTTTTGTTTAAATTCTTGATACCCAAGTTTCCAAAAAGTATTGATTTTTCTAAAGAAAATATAAGGGCAATTTTCTAAAATTGTCATACAAAATATGCCTAATTATCAAAGTGGCCGTTTTTTGAAACACTTTTATAAAATGGCCGGCATTGACCTTTTTCGTCCCGTTTTTTTTTTTCAAAAAATGGTTAACGGAAGTTCACCCCCTATATGACAGTTAACCCACATGGTAAAAGAGATATTACCCTCCTCATTGACTCAGTGAGTTAAACCAGTGAAACACAACTGATTTAACTGGTGAGTTAACTCAGTTGAATCAACGCTGCTTCACCTGAATCTGAAATATGCACATAACTGAACTGAAAAAAGCAACTGAATCTGACTGGGAAAAAAAGAAATCTGCAATAACCAAATTCATTCATAAATAAACCCATTCATAACAAACCCAATTCATTAAATTTTAAGTCTAGAGTCTAGAAAAGCATAAAGAAACAGAATCTGAAAGTTGCAGTGAGAAATCTAAACAAACACATTACTTCTTGGGTCTCTTTGAAACTGATTTCTTAGGTGGTGCCTTTGGATGTTGTATGTTGAGAGCCACTGATCCAACTCCAAAAAGTTGCAGTGAGAAATGTTTGCAGAAGATGGAGTAGTTGCAAATATTGAAGGAGTAGAAAAAGATGGTACTGTAGAAGATGGAGTTTGTGCAGGTGTTATAGAAGATTCACCCACAAAGGAAGACTTCTGCTTATTGTGGTTGGACTTTGCTGCACCTCTTGCTCTGCTGGTTTCAGGATGTGTGGTGGTGAAGGTGAAAGTCTGTGCATCACACTCAGTCCTTGGCCTCTTTGTAGTTGAATTAGATCCAACAGGAGAACCACCACAAGTTCTATTGTTGTGGCCAGTCATCTGCTTACTCTTTCTACACTTCCTTAGCTTCTTCTCTGCTCTTGGTACATCATAGCTTCTAATCCTCTTCTCTCTTGGTCTGTCAGATTTTATTCTGTGAGGACGTGCCAAGATTTTCTTCCCCTTCATATTTATCGGCAACATAAGAGAACAATGAAGTTATAAAACCCTAAGAGGGAACACAAATGTGGTCCAATTATACATTACAAGTACAATAAAGTATAAAGTAGATAACATTAAATATTAGGCCCTCAATATTACCTTTGGCCAGTCTTTCCTGTCATCCAATGGTCTGAATTTTGGTGCATATGTGGCCCTATAGTTCTCCACTGAATAGTAGTCACTACGATACCTGTAAAATTAGTTAGTTAGTACTAGGTACAATCAATATTCAATGAACAGTTAAATACACATGTAAAGTAAATTTTTATTTTCTCCACTTTGGCCTTATTTCCTGCAATGCAGTCACTGCATGCATACAAAGGAAGCCTCTTGTTTGCCATTGCAAACAAGAACAAGTCTTCTCCTTGATGTTCACATTGAACAAAGATTGCTTGGAATAGTCACCACATACAATTCTCCAGCCACAATAGGTTCAGACTTGTAGTCAGTGGTGAACAGAAATATGAGCTTGATCAACTTCATAGCTTTTGGACCCATCTTGCCACTTTTCACAGTTTGTCCTCCTGATGTACCATCTTCCCATCACTAGGTTCGAATACACGATACCAATTGTGATGATTGGCTTATTTCTCATCTTGGATCAGCAGACCTATTTCTATTCTTATGATCCCCTTCACAAGAATGTTCTAGAAGCATATCCCTAATCACAAAAGTAGACTCTCTAGACTTAATACTAGCATACACAAACCATTTACATTCTCCAACTTCATCCTTTTTATTTATATATTCTTCCTTAACCCTCCAAGGAGCACTCCTATTCAATTTAAAATGTTTGATAAATGCCTGCTTGTTTGAGAATTTAGTTTTTACCTCCATTGTGCTAGGATCAACTTCTTTGATTTCTTCTTCCTCAGGGAATAGATCTCCTTGTTCATCATCACTAAACTCACTAAAATATTCCTTATATGGTCTCATGTATGCAGGTTTTTCATCAACTTCAGAAGTTTCATCATTGCCTGCACAATGAAGAACAGAACACAGTTAGCAGTACTATAAAGTAAACTTAGAACAATCAATAAAGGTAAAGGTAGTCAATACAACATATATTTATTTTCCTCCTCAGAAACTTCATTTTCATCTCCTTGTTCAGGAGTTTCTTCTTCTTTTTCTGCTTCACCTTCATCACCTCTGTATGGTCTATATAAATCATCATCTGCATCACTGTCAAATATTGGTTTTGGGTTTGGATCATCAATTGGGTAACAGTCATCTATGCCCATGTTGTCGAGGAAAATGTTCTCTTCATTCCACAACTTTTTCTTACACACTTCATAAACATGGTCATCAACATTCAAATTCTCAGTCTACTCAAACCAATACCAAACATCAAAAGAATCTTCATCAAATTGTTCTTGTAGTTGATATTGATAAACTTGTAGTAGTTGTTGTTGTTCTTGTTGTTGATTCGGTTGTTGTTGACTGCTGCTAGATCCAACAACACTAGCCTGAGTACTAATGCAAGAGTTTGGTACATCTTCAGTTTCTGTCAAGTATTCCATAAAGCTCAGCTTCATTTTCGCACTTTGTAGCCTTAAAGATTTTCTAACAACAGGTGGAGGTGTAGGTTTAGGCTTGGAAACTGTCTTCTTTGGTGTCTTTGTTGGAGTTCTCCTCTCCTCTGGAGGCATTACATCCATCCACAAAGTAACATAACCATCATCATTTAACCTTGCATTCTGCCAAAACTCATCAAATTCCTTGTTGTTTGTAAATGGTTATGGTTCAACAGGAGATCTATACCAATTAAGAACATCTTCTCCTTAGCACTTAACCCTGCACTCAAATATACACATAACTCCATCTTTCTCAAGTCTGTCAGCTTCCTATCACAGTTGGGATATTGACATGTCTCATTCTTAGGAACACAATAAACTTGAATGCTCCTGAATTTGAATTTCTCTTTGCTTACTTGAGCACATAACTCTATCTTTGCCTCATAACAAAGGGACTGATTTTGAATCTCTCTTTGCTTACTTGAGCAAAAATGACAAGTTTGTTAAAGTGTAGATCATACAGTTATTCCTGGACACCTGAGTTGCTTAAGTTGTCCAGCTATGGTATACATGCTGTTAGTCAACATGAATACCAATTTGATACACGCATAGATGACCGAGACCGAAATAATGCTGAGAAACTGCAAGCTATTGAGAATAGAGTATCAGATCTACACGAGTTGCTGAATCAGGAGAAGAACGATAAGCAAGCACTTGATAAAAGACTATCAGAACTGCACGAGCAACTGAACAAGGAGAAGAACGATTGTAAGCTCTTGAAAAAGGAGTATCAAATCTACTCGAGAACCTTACGAATGTCCAGAGCAATATCTTTTTGGCTTGGTTAGCTGACAGCCCATCTGGGATTATGCCAAAAACGATATGCGAGTGCAACCTCTACAGTCATGAACAACACCCCAGGCACGCCAATATTTGGTGGTGATAACTGATACCGCAATTATCAGTAGTTAGCATGGCTGCTACATACCAAAGATTGTCTAAATTTTCATTCATTTATAAATCAAACAATTATGAATCTCCTTGGCACGAAATTTTTTTCTGGAAGTATAACGGAGTTTCATCTACCTCATTTATTTATTTTGATTATGAAAGGTTATACTAAAGGTTGGTCTGAAGCCCACTACCTACAAGCCCAGGTAGCTAGGTAAAGAAAAAAAAATGCCCCCCACCCCGATGCAAACGAGTTTCGAACTCAGGTTGCTGGTATCACCACCTAACGAATTTACCACTGTACTACAACGACATCTGCATTTACCTCAAAATTTTCATATTGATCACTCATTTTGGTTGGGTGATTCACATTCTAGGTATTTTGGAAGAAAAAAAAAGAAAGTTTCAATTTTTTTCATCTCTTTCTTCTTCCTGACCCATTCAGATTATTATCTAAAAATCTTAACTCAACTTTTCATCATCACGTACATACTAATTCATGACAATAATTCCAATTAACTGTGAGAATAATAGTTATGTAGTACAAGTGTGCTTGAGTGTACAAGAAGTATAATACATCTTTTTTTTTTTTTTTACATTGTCTGCGTGATATGCTTTTTCTTCTCTTGCACTGTTATATCAACAATATAATAAACCGGTTTTGTGTTCATTCTCTTTATCCTTTTCATTAATAAAATTGTGATTCTCTGAAACTCTCTCAAGGTGTAGAAGTTTCACATTATCAACTAGACTAAATTAGTA
>JAJJMA010030267.1:0-18196 GCA_023529015.1 Papaver nudicaule
ACGAACATACGATAAGCTACTTGGAAAGAATATTGCCTTGGTACCCTCTTCGTACAATATATACGGTTTCAATGGAAAACCCTCGACGCCAAGAGGAGAGCTATCACTAATGATCCATGTGGGGAGTCTGAAACGACCAACATCATTCTGTGCGGTCGACATAGAATCTCCTTACAATGCCATCATGGGAAGACCTTGGTTGCACAGCATCATGGGAGTAGCCTCCACACTACATCGAAGAATCAGATTCCCTACCCCACTTGGAATCGCAGAAATACCAGGTGACCCAACCGAAGCTCGCGTGTGCAATGAGATAGATGTCCAAGCAAGAGAACATCCAAGAAAGGATTGCCCGAGTCAGGTCAAGCACCCAAAGATTACAGATTCTTGCATAAGGGAATTCATAGCTGAAGTCGAAGCAGGGATGGCAGACACGGCCATAAAAAATACAACAACCTACAAGCAAGGCACCCGACCTACCAACAAGGGGAAAGATCATTGCCTTAACAGGGAACAGTTCCTCGTCGCAACTGGTAGCATCCAAACTCCGAATGAATCATCAAGCGAACCCAGCTCGGACAACGGAGGCAAAAACACGCCACATGAACAATTCTGGGTCGGGCCCTATGTAATCGAGAAAGCACTCGGGAACAACACATACAACTTGATTAACCTCGAGGGTCAAAATCTAAGCACCCCAGTCGAGGGAAAGAACTTGAAGCACCTTAATTAAGGAATTTTTATGTAAACAACACGTAAGAAATTGGTATCTAATAAACGAAGAAGCTTGATCTATCTAAAGTTGCACTCTTCGATGCATTTCATTTTCAAACTCCAGATCCTACCAGAACGGGTAAAAAACCCAATCTGGTTAGGCACACTTACAAAGGCTTTAACGCCACAAAAACAAAACTGGCCATCCTAGTGCCTTGACGCAAATAAAAGGCTCTAACGCCAAGGCCTAGACGCCAAAAACAAAAAAGACCTCGAATAGCAGGCACAGAGCCGATGTTCATATAAGCCGTAAGGGCCCTATGAGCTATGTAACACAGTCCTCTACCCACAAGACACCCCGTTAGCGGTGGGTACTTTGTATCTAGGCTACATAAGCTGAAGATACATTTGCACCCACCACCACACGACCATGAGGACCTCTCTTTCTGAGGCGTCGAGGGGACGATAAATGGGATTAACATTTACCTTTAAAGGTGGATGGAACCCCGAGGCAGCTAATTCGCCCACATTCACGGGAATAGTATGCGAATTACGCAGCCGAGGGACCTCCTCCAAAAAACTAAAACATTGCCTTGATGAGGGGCTAACGAGAAACAGATGGGTCGAATTCTAGGCCGCGACAGGAGAATAGTACCATGTCTAAGCTCCAGCCTTGACCGGCACTCCCCCATCGAGTTACTTTATTATCGAAGTGCAAGCATAGCTGCTACCCACCATAAGTTCCTCACTTTACTTGGGGCAAATGGATTATCAGAACACCACCATGTTCTCTCGGAGGATACCTCGTATCCTCGGAGGTACATATGGCCTCGATAGCCTTTGTTTGCTTTAAAACATGCAAGTAGCTAAAAGCCTTTGGAAAGGGTGATCCGTAAGCCCCCACTAGATTGGTTTACTATCTCCCACATCGAAGTAAGCCCTAGAGTTGCACCTCGAGTACCCTTAGGAGACTAGATTATTGCAACAACAACTTTGTACTTACTCACGAAGTTCTCAGCACACATATATGCAAATTAAAAAGGAAAATAAAACTCCAATCAAGCAACAAAGGCCTCTTCATAGACATAGTCAATACAAACAAGCACAAAAAAAATGGGAAATGCCAAGTACAAAAATTCTTACATCAGAAGACAAAAAGGAAAAAACAAAAGCTTCGCTGCTACAACATGGGAGAAACTTCATTAGATAACACAACGTGACGAGGGGAGGGATCTCCAAAAACTTTCATGTCATCCCAAAGCCTTTTTTCAGCCTCCAGATCCTCTTCATAAGTTCGAAAGCCAGAGTGATCTTGTCTTGAAGGAGTGATTTCCATAATGGGCTCAGACTCACTTTCGCTCTTCTCACTGTACGCGGCCGAGGATTCTTGAAACAAATAGTTGTTCCCTTTATCGAAGTTAACACCCACACCACCACCAGTGCTAGGCACTTCGGCGTCGCCAAGATCCTGTGTGGCATTATCAGCAGGGTCGTCAGTCTTAACTAAAACATCATCCTTCGGATCATCCTGGGGATTGTTCTTCGGATCATCCTTCGAACCATCCTCTGAAATATCCTTCGAGCCACCCTTGGGATCGTCTTTCGGATCATCCTTCGAATCACCATCGGAACCATCCTTAGAATCACCCTCGGAGTTCCCCTTGGGATGACCTTCGGTGTCACCTGAGTGGCCATCATCAGAACTACCATCGATATCACCTTCATCATCTTCAGGACCTTCGTCTTCAGGAATTCTCCCAAGCAGCCCTCTCTTTCGCGCTTCATCCCTAGCTAACCTTACAAACACCTCTTGAGGAAGCAAGTATTCGTCGCTTAGAAGTATCGCGTCAGCATCCCTTGCACCAACAACCCCATAGGTAGGAGGCTCAATGCCGATGGCTCTAAAGAGCGACCGGCCATGCATTCGACAGGCCATGCTAGTAGCTAGGGATGTAGTCAATGCAGATCGAGTAAGCAGTTCCTCGACAGCCCGTCCATGTATTAACTGATGGTTGATGAGAGCAAAACCAGTAACCATATTCCTAAGGTCCTGCTGGCACTTGAGGCGAAAATTTCGTTCAGCAGTCATTTCCTCAACACTCCTCTGCACATCCTCCGAGCGACGCTCACGTTCGAGCTCCAGCTCTCGGGAAAGCCTGTTCACATCTGCTGTTCGACGTCGCTGTTCCTCGGACAATTCCTTCGGCAATTGTTTTGCTCTCCTTTCAAACTCCAACTTTTGGTCGGCTTCAAGCACCAACTGATTGGCAGATTCGTCCCTTGCAGCCTCGGCGTCTGCAACTTCTTTTGTAAGTTGGCTTCTATGCCTGCAAAAACAAAAGCAAACACAAGTGGAATTGAGATGGCAGACCATAATCCAAGGACACAGCAAAAACAAAATAAAAACAATCAGGGTTAGTACCCTACTTTCTTTAACAATCATGTACTCGGTCACTTCATGCTGATTGGTAAAACGAGGTTGGGAAGCCCTATTCCTAATATATTCAGAAGAGGCCACTCCAAGTCTAGCAAGCTCTAATCGATACTCATCAACCATCTGAGAAAGATGGCCTTTCGACTTTTTGGCCTTGGCAAGCTCCATGCTTATATCATTAAAACCCTTCTTCAAAGCATCATTCCCCGTAGTCAGCTCTTTGTTGACATTTTTCAAAGCGTCCATTTGAACCCTCAAATTCCTGATATCTTGTTCTAGGTTCCCAATCACCACCCTGCCAGAGACACTAATCGACCTATCCTCGCGGGCAGCATCTCGCTCTAGTGTCAAACGATCTACATCTAGCTGGAAAAAGTGATTTTCTCTAGCAATAGTCTCATTTCTATTTCTTTCATCCTCAAGAAGACGTTCAGTCTTCACGTTCCTTTTCTTCTCTTCGGCTAGAAGGTTCTCAGCCTCGTGCCTTTTCCTCTTATAATAATCTCGACCGTCCCAGGCTTTATTCCTCTCCTTTACAAGCTTATCAACTTCACTTCGATGACTTCTACTACCAGAGGAACTGTGAGAGGGTTTTTGACTCTCGAGAGAGCCGTTTAAGGCTAGTCTAGCTTCGTTGAAATTTTTCTCGCTCTCTCCCAACTCGCATTTTTTAGAAAGCAGTAAACTGTTCTCAGAACAAAGCTACAGAAGGAATGAAGCAACTACAAAGACAACAAATCCTTACCTATTAGCTTCTTCCCCTCAAGAGCGCTGCGGGTCTTCTCTTTGGCAAGCTCTTCTTGCATTTTGAGGAACTTCCGCCCATGATACTCTGTTTCGCTAAACAAGTCGAAGGTATGGGCCAAAAGACCAGAGGCATGGTAGTCACTCTGTCCAAGCATTACACACCAAAACTTAGCCAAAAACAAACATAAGACAACGATGCTATCAAAACACAGCAACTCACCATTTGAAGCATAGCCAAGCTCTCCTCGTAAGAAAAAGGCGGATGGCGAAGATCATAATCCGTTATGGGGCAGTCGCCCCCAACAACGTCACCAAACTTCTTGCAAAACTCAGGATCCAAAGGACATCCCAAAGGATCAGAGGCATAGGCATCAAAACGAGACGAAACTTCCACGGAAAAATCACTCGGATTATGATTCTCAAAAAACACCTCTTTGAATCTCTTGGCAGTATATGGTTGCACGCGTTTACCAGCATAGCTAGGAGCAGGTGGAAACTTTGAACTACGAGGGAAACTCATAACTAGTTCCTTCGAAGAATCCATTTGGACAGTCGAACCGTCCCTTCGGGGGAGAAGAAGGTCAACCACAGGAACAGTTTTCTTTGAAGAAAGAACAGAAGGTTCGACCGAGGCAGCAATAGTAGTAGTAGAGACAACCACGTCCGAGGCAGAGGCAGAGGCAGACCCACTTGGCACAACGGCGTTCGGCCCAACGGCAGCAATCTCCTCGATAGCCTTTTTGGAAATTGGAACTCCACTAACCTTCGGTGCAAGCACTTCGCCAACAACATTTGTCATCGCTTTTTCCTCAAGAGGCTTCGTCGGTACCTGGTGTTGATTCGGCAAGTTTCCCTTGGAGGATTTCTTAAAAACAAACTTCTTGTGAGGCCTAGGAACCTCCGTATCCCCACCATACTCAAAACCTAACAGATCACTTTGTAGACTCAAATTGACACCAGAAACAGCTTTCCCCTGCAGAAGAGAATCCGTCTTCCTCAGGAAACAAATAGAGGCAAGTATTAATACTCTCCTAGTAAAAAGAACATCTCAAGAAGGTATTTGTTACCTGCTGCATAGTCTCCGCATATGCTCGGGAACACTTCAGGATACTCGAAGTATCCACAGAAGCACCTTTGCCCTTCCTCAAAACTTGGTGAGACAACCTTTTTTCTTCGTCAGAGAAATGGACCATAAACAAAGGCTGAGTGGAAAACTCGTGACCTACCTCGAATTGGGTCCGAGGAAAGAAGCGTCTAGCATCCTTCCAGCCTCGGAGAACAGGACCCTCTAAAAGCACAGGCTCCGAGTACCAGTCTTCATCCATGGAGTAGTCTAAAGTCCCTGGAATTATATTCGCACCCCCCTTTACAGTCCGAAAACTAACACCCCAAGGGGCTAGCTCGTTATCTAATGTCAAAAACGGCTCGTAGTGAAGAAAGAAGTTCTGGGCGGTGAAATAAAACCTCTTCAGGGAGCCAGCCTCGGAATTATCTTCGGAGCAGGACCCATCGATTGATAAGATGGATAGAACTACAAGTGAGCTGCATCACACCCCGAGGACTAGGAAGGGAGCAAAGAATTTCAAGAAACAAAGGGTTGGAAGGTTGGTAAAGAGGAGGAATCAACCCAGCAGAAATTTGATGAAATGTAACCAGGAGCTTGTTTTCGTTGCATCGAAACTCCTCAACTAACCCTGGAGTCAGCCGGCCGCCCGGAGAACCAATAGCCTGAATCTTGAAAGAATCATCTTTAAAACCTAAGTTCTTCACCATCAAGATGAGAACATCAACTTTAGAAGGAAAAGACATGAAAGAAAAAACAAAGGAAAAAAAGCAGAACTCGCCGGCGTCGGAAGTAGCAGAGGCAAGATTGATCAGGAGCCTAAGGGACGATAAAAAGGAAAAAAGAGTTGTCTTTATGAAGCTATGAGAAGATTAGAGCAAAGGGTCTTGAAGGAAAGCATCTAAAAAGCACCTGGTTAAAAGATAAAAATTTAAGGTTTCCAGAAAAGAACGCCGGAGCAGAGGAAGAAGAGTACGAATAGACTAAAATTTTTAGAGGGAGAAAACCCAAAACTTAAATAGTAAAGGGAAACTGGCGCTTCCGGTGAGAAGGTCAAAGGTGGCGAAAATCTTGGGAACATGCAGAACGTGTCATAAAACGTCACACTTGGCGGATAGTGGAGTGCATGGCGAAAGGAGTAGGACGAAGAAGCAATTTCCTTCCCAAGCATCTTCGATACAAGGAAAGGAAAGAGGCAAACTGTGGAGGGTAAAACATCCCCGGGACACGTGTCAGGATCGGAAGAGCTAAGCCCATCCAAGGGGTGCACCGCCATACTTCGGGAATAGACCACAAGGTGACCTTGAGGAAGAGCCGAGCGAAGAAAGACTCGCACTGATCATCGAAGGATAGAAGTGCGAAGACATCTTCAGAAGGATTTCACGAAGGAACCGCCTTACTCGACAAGCTCTGACACCACCACGATTGAGTAGTTTGTCTTATTAGCTGTAAACCACTCAGACTCGGCCTATATAAGGCGAGCTCGAGAAACATTGAAGGGGTTGGATTTTTGGTGTAACCTAAGTTGTGAGAGTGGGATTAGGTTTGTATCTCCTCAAACTCCTTAGGATCATATCCATGTACTAGTTAAGCAGAAATACAATTCATAGTTATACTATTATTTCTTGTTATTTACTTATGATGCTAGCTTCGGTGTCATTCTTATAATCTTCGTACTATGCATGATATATGTTTGAACATTGGGTTCGATTAAGATCTGTTGGCTGTCGGGTATAAAGTGCTCATGCAGATTTTATACTCACACAGCCTTTGTCTCTAGCAATAATGTACCTATTTCTGCATATTCTTCAACTTGCACAAGTACTCAAGAGGATACTCGTATGATTGATTCTGTCGTTCCACAATCTTGCACGTTCTGCAATGATATCTGTCACACCTTTAGTCATTGTACAATCTATAAAAAAGAGAGTAAAATATGCTAAATGGTTACTAAGGAAGGCCAATAAACTTATTGAACACCTTAACAGTTTCAGAACGACAGCTCATGTCTCTTCATCCCTTGTTCTATCGTCAAATGCAACATCTACCAATTGTTGCGAAACCGAAGGTGACAAGTACTTGCTCAAAAGGAAAACTAGTGCAAATATTTCGAACTTTGAAATCAACTAGTTAAATAAAGAGATTCATCTGTATAATTATAAATAAAGATGAATCATTTTCAAAACGTTTTTGTGAAAATTTCTTAAAAACAAAAATCTTTTAATAAATTTAGTTTTGTAAAAAGGAAAGAAAATATTTTTCATTAAAAATGTGTTTTCAAAAAAATAAAATAATATTATACTGTCTTAAGTTCGAAAATTTTGCTTATTGATTTCGAAAATTCTTTTGAGATATTCCTGGAAATATTTATGTATCCTTGATACTATAAGTAAACGGTGTGTGAGATTTCCATCTCAAGACTACCATGAATCCGGAACTGGTATCTTCTACCTCTAATGCTCTTAATGCTATATCGTTTTCTAACGGTATTACTGATTTATCTCTTGATGATAAGAAACCTATTGGTCGAAACAAGAGAAAAAAATACTATGCTGCAAAGAAAGAGGAACTGGAACAGAGAAACAATATGTTTGTAGAACAATCTGCTACTGCATGGGAGCAAATCAAACCTTATATGCATGTTCTCACTGACTGTTTCTCTAAAACCGTTCAGATGCAAGAAACTATTATGAATCAACAAGTCTATCTTCTTGGGGAATTGTTCAAGGCTAAAACTGAAGCGCAGAATCCTGTGTCTAATCCAGAATGAACTTTTCCAATTGTAGCCAAATAGATCTACTTTCATTTCGAAATCTTGATGCAATAAAATAAAATAAGTATTAGTATTTTGTTACGTATATTTCGATTCTGTCTATGAATATTTAATTCGAAAAATTAAAAATCAGAAATATCGAAAACTAAAGATGTTACGCCAATTTCGAATGCAACATTTGATTTAATATTTCCGAATCTATTATGTATGTATGTTGCAGGTTATCAAGATAATTCGTTTATCTCCTATGGAGCTGATCTATATAATTGTTTTAATATCTTGATATCTCGGCCTCCTTATGTTTGTGGCTGTTATGTTTGTACTAATGACTTTCTACACAGGTATAAGTGTAACTATGTAAGGAGGAGATTGATTTTATGCTAGTCACAATACTATTGGATCTCTTTGTGTCTTATAACTAAGAGTTATAGTATACGCATAAATCAGGGTTTTGGTATAATCTAGTAAGACTACGGACGTGTTCGAAAATCCAAAACCATATCTTAGTCTTTTTCTGGCGAAGACTATTCCGTTGTTCTCTTGTCTGAGGGAATGACAACCAACGGGGGAGAGTTCTTTTGTGAACTTGTGCTTAATAGAAAAATATCTTTAGGGGAGCGTGGTTGTGGAATATACAAGGAATATAACTCATATATGTTTATATTTATTATATTTCCTGACAGGTTACTTGTGCTGATTATTTTATATATATATATATTTTGTGTAACTTGTCGAAATGCTGACCCTTATGAATGCAATCATTCTTATATGTTAAATCGAGTTCTCTGAACTTGAGCATTTATCTCGAACCCAAATATTTTCGAGACGCTTTGTCAATTCTTTTTAATAAAAAGGGGGAGAAATATTGATAGCTTGACTCGTTCAGTGCTTGGTCTTTGACAGTAAGCAGTGTCATATGGGGAGAAAAATGCATGTGCATATATTGAAAAATGAATGAAAGCATTAACTAAGGGGGAGTAACACTAGATGTTACTAGCACTGTAGACTTTCGCGTTGTGCTACAGTTGATAACAATACGTCGGACTTGATAGACATCCAAGCTTACATACAAGGGGAGTAAGTGTATTGGTTATCATTTGTTTTTTCAATAGTATATATCTTGTTTGCAGACTGACATATTTTGCAGGTACTATTGGTGTGCTGTCAAGCTAAGTAGAAGAACTCGAAGCGTAGAACTTAGGTTTGAAATTTCTCGTTCATCTATGTAAAGAGTTTTTGTCACTAAAATTGACAAGGGGGGAGATTGTTAGAGCATGGCTCGGTCAACCTCACTAAGTGTTGGTACGTCAAGCTTAGTTGTCAAATTTAGTGATCAAAACTCGAGCGCTAAACAACACACATTAGGTAAAGTCATGAGTGAGTTAGCTTTAGGTTGTGGAAGATTTTGGTAGGATTTGGAATCACTGCTTGAAGTGTTGAAGGAAGACTGAAGATCAAACGAAGACATCCGGCTTCATCATTCAAGAGGTTAGTGAATCCAAGTAACGCGATTCCATTATCTTTTACACTTGTGCTACAAAAGACAAAAACATAACTTTCTTCTTGAGCTTTACGTTATGACTTGATCACTTGTGATCAGTGTGTCTTAAGATAACTCCACTTATCGCTTGCGATATTTGTGTTGAAGTTATGACGTTCCAATATTGCTTAGAGCTTTCTTTTCTTCTCTGTCTCTAAGTAATATAAGGTTTTTCCTAAAACCTTCGAGTTGGATATATCACTGTGATGTTGTCTCGGTAAGACTACGAGATTTAATCCATCACAGTATTGTGTCTCTACTTACCTAGTCTGACTCTGTCGGATTGATTAACAAATACTTGTATGAGCTAAATGTAAGTGAGATCGTAACTCACACTTATGTTGTGTAGACTCAATATACTGTTGTTCTGAGCATCGAATGTCATGTCTTGGTTTGGCTCTGAATACTGAAGTTCTGAATCATTTACTTGATTCTGTACATCTCATATGCCATATTAAACTTCTGGATTCCGAAACCATATTCTTGTTATCTCAACTTATGGATTTTCAATGGTCGAAACCTCAATGTAGGTTTTGGTAAAACTAAACGTTGATTTCGAAACCATAATCTGGTTTTCGTATCCGTGAGCTATTGGTCCGAAACTTAAATATTGTGACCAATGAGACAACATGAGTTTGAAACTATGTTTGCTGGCTAACAGTGACTTGAGAATCAATATCAATGAATCTTGACCATGTGAGTTCTAAAAGGTCGAAACGACCCTGGGGTTTTCTAAAGGTTTATGTGAACCGAGAAATATAACCTGTGCGTCAAGGCTAAAAAGGTGTGATGCTGAAACGGTTCATGCCCACATGGACTCTCAAGTTCCACACCAAACATTTGTGATAACTCCAATATGTGTTTCTTGTTTCGAAACCTTAACCAAGGTTTTGTTAAGCAGAATCTAGATTTCGAAACCTTACTTTGGTTTCGCTATATGGAAACTTGATTTAGGAACCTTAATTTGGTTCTGGTCATATAATGAACTTTAGATTTCGAAACCTTAATCTGGTTTCTGCCAAACAATATGTAGGTTTCGAAACCTTAAAATGGTTATCTCAGAATGCGTATTTTCGAAGTTCAAACTCTATCATTTTGATTTGTGCTTCAACGAATTAATGAGTTTGATATTCTCAGTTTGAAGTTTAAATTAGTTCATCTTCAATGTACAACTAAGTTGTTTGAGTCATCATCAGAAATATGGTTAGTCGCTCTAGATAATAGACACATGATTTCTGATCAATACTGTACGTGATTAGAACTTTGATGTTTTGATTTGAATTCTTGGATATCATTAACGTGATCATCTACATTGGAATCAAGAATTCAGGAGATTTAACATTTTGTTATTGCTCGTTATCATGCACTGTACATCGATGGTATATCATTATGTGTGATTCAGAATGTCACTTGAACCTACGTGTTCACTTAAGCTTAACACACAAGGCTTGTCCACGTCTGCAAGGATACGTTTATGCGGAACGTTAAACGTTGGACCAAATCTGGCCCGTCCAACAAAGCCTAGGAAGTGATGTCGACATTATTAAAGCTGATGACGACATTTGGAAGTAATTATACCTTAAGGAGATTTTCGAAACTAAAGGACACGTTTCGAATTGAGCTCTTTCCCAGGGAGCATATTTGGTAAGCACCATATTTCGAATTAATAAAATATCCAAATATACCTTATGAGTATTATGTGATTTGTTTACTATTGGCCAAACATTTATTGAAAATATATTTTCATTTATGAATTATATTTTTCTTTAATGTAAAATGCTATAGTATTATATCTCATTAAATGCTATGAGTCTAAGTGAGGAATTTCAGAACTAATATGGAAATGTGCTTTAATGAATTTCCGAAATTAAGTTAGCCTCATTTCAAAGCTAAGCCTTAGTCAATGTAAATATGAGTGGTATCTCTCCTGAAAGCTTTATCCCTCTACCAAGCTCTTATTCGGAATTGATAGCTTGTGTCTGCCGCTTTTCTTTTCAGTTACCTTTGAGCTTTTGCTCTCGGTCTAGAATTGCGTGAAAGTCTTCTCTAGGGATCGAGAAGCCTAGAAGTACCTCTGCGGGAACTAGTTTATGTTTTACTAGTCTTCTTTGTATTGTACTTGTGTTCTGTTCTATCACGTCTATCAAACCTTGTGATCTTATTTATTCTATGTTCCTTCTCTTCTGCAATAAGGCCACTCAAGATTGTTGTGATTAGAACATACTCTTTATCTATTAACCGGGATTTGTCAGCAAGCCGCTTTCGGTTTGTGTGTCTACACTATAGATATTAAGTGGAATCAAGATTGATGTTATTAGATTGATGGTCCTTGGAGACCAAGGCCTTGGCCTTTGGCCAAGGTTATGACGCCATGGTCTATGGCGCCACGGTTTTTGGGGTTAAGCCTTGGCATGTGGCCAAGGTAATTTTTGTTGTGGCGCCATGGTTCATGGCGCCACGCCTAGTGGCTGGTGTCCTTGGAGTCTGACCAAGGCTAGTCTTCTCGTGTTCGAGCTATGCCATTTTGGCTGGAGTGTGTTTGTGTGTTTACGCTATGGCGTATGTGCGATTGCGCTACGACGCATGCACTTGCGCTATGGCGTATGCATGCGCTTGTGCTACAATGTGCTTCAAGTCATGGCGTGTTTATCCATGGTATATTAGACCGTTATGTGTTTAGAGTGTGGTCTGCTTAAGCCTGTTTAGGCTGTTGCATGCCTCTTAGAGAGCTCTGGACAGACCTAGAGCTTCGATATTTCTGAGGTTTTCATTGAGACTCGGATGTTGAGTCATATTTTGAGAGGAAATCCATGAGGATGTGTCTCTGTTAACTCTTCACCATGTACCATCGAGCAATCTAGTTCTGATATCGAGGAATTCGAGGTGATGTCGACATGAAGCAGATTAATGGGTTTATGTGCTGGTGAGGTTATCGGTATTGCACCATGATATCATCCTCTCCACCGGGAGTTATAAGAAAGAACTCATAGAAAGTACATTCATCTCGTAGAATGGGTTGCATCCTGAGCTATAGAGATGTGCCTGAGTAGGCGATTGTCTTTAGGTAAGGCATAGTTAGGGAGTAGTTTTACGATTTTGTCCCTCTCCCATTTTTCACCATCTACATTAAGTCCCCTGGTTAGTGTGGAACAGTAATGTTCATACTAAGCACTCGGATGGTGATAGCAACCTTCTTAGTATTTTCTATTCAGTGTTAGCAGAATGGACTAAAGGTAAGTTCGTATGTAAATACAGACATGTTATTAGACAGGGATTCTTTACTTTCCCGGGTGACGTAGGATGAGGTAGGTGACAGAGTGACGAGGATTTCCCAGTATGAGGTTCAGGGCGTCCTAGGTGTGGCCCCTACAGGCCTCGCAGTTCCATCCTCTGGTTGAGGGGGTTGGCTTTGTAGTCGTCTTGACTTGACCAAGGAGCTCCTAGGGTTTCTAGCTCCATATAGACGTGAGATCACACTTTCGTGTTGTCACTGGTGTTGTTAAATGAAAGAGAAGGTGAAGGATTACCGGTTTCTTAGTTCGAATCCCTTCTTCTTCCTAAGAAATCTTCGAGAGGATCTCGCGTGAGTTTGTTGGCAGACTTTGACCAGGACTTCGAATGCAGCGTCATTCCGTCTCTATCTTGCGTGAGTCGTGGGATTGAGTCAGCATCCCGCTCCGTGTGTGGCGCATCCAATTCCTAGGGTTCCATAGTGTGCATATACATATATATGCGGTGACTGTGACACTATAGCTCTGTCTTTATCCCTTCGTGTAAGTTTCTCCGTAGTGTGTGATTTTTTCAGATCCATGGCTGGCAGTGATAACTTTGGTTCGTTTTCACAGAGAAGAGCTTACACCAAACGGAGAGTCTCTGAGATCATGGTCGACGAGAGTAACTCTGGTTCGTCTTCACAGATAGAAGCCTATGTGAAGCGGAGGACGTGGATTCCTAGTCCGGTGAGTGTCTTCCTGTAATTTTATTACACCCGTACGCCTGTTCTCCTGACAAGGGTGGTAACATTGCAGTGCAGAGTCATGGTGACTCGGAGTCGAGGTCGCTGTAACAGTCAAAAATCCCATAGTAAGATCTTTGACTGTACACCCAATAATTCTTATACAACTTCATACACAAGCATGCACAATATCAAAACAGTAAGAGGTGAGAGTTAGAGATACTTGACAGCGATATACTTGGTTCTTCCTCATGCTTGAGGCTAACATCCAAGGATTCTACTATATGAAGATTGGTTACATTTCTTACCTTAACTAAATTTACTCTTTCGCACCTATACTAAATTAACACACTCTTAGTACTGGATTAGGGAGAGCAAGGAAGCAAGTTACTTTTCCTCTCACTAAGCCAGACCAAATTTACACCAACCCCTTTTACATTGGGGATATCTCGCCTTATATAAGAAGAATTTACAATGGATTACAGCTAACATTGATACCGACCTTTTCTGACACTATTTGTCTTCTTTCGCCACCCGTGATCTTCAGCGTTCTTAGTGCAACCTTCATTAGCATCGGCGATGCCCTCCTTTCGTGGATAAGTGTAGCTGGCGATGATTCCACTGAGTCAACCAGTCAACTCTGACAATAGATCCGTTCTGACTATCCTTAAATGTTCAACCACTTCTCAACTACTTCTCAACTACTTCTCACCTACTTATCCCGCTCTGGTTTCCTTCGCCCTGAGGGTACTCGTTGTGCTTTACTCAGCGACTCTCGCTGGTCCTTGCTCTTCCTCACTTTCATATCGCTAATTATACTCCTTAAGTGATCCTGTGTATCTTAGCTACTCCAGGTCCATACCGCTGTGTCGCTAAGATTCATTTATCTGGCGATGGTATTTTCTACACTCACATTTTGCCTCTTTCATCTCCAAGGTCTATGATCGCCGGGGATGAAATTTTCTCTTTGCCGAAAATACCACGCCCACGTTCTCCATTACCTTATAACTTCTCCACGTGTCATGCATGTGTGATACTCACCTTTTGACCTGCAACCTGAAGCTCCGGTTCCACCTCTTCCTTTACCCACCTATAAATTCGTTCTCTCTCTCCCATTCGAGTCTATCTTCACAAATCTTACCATTCTTTTTCTTTCTCTGTAAAAACTCTTTTCTTCAACCCTAGCTTGATCAGTTTCTACATCTGCTGTGTAATCCATTTCCGCTATCAAATCTACTTAAACACTACCATATCAATTCCTTCCCATCACTGTCGTTGTTTTCAACATATTTCTTGGCCTCCATCAAACTCTAATCTCCCTTCTAAAGTTTCTAACTGTTCATCTTCTTCGATGAGTTCATCTTCTCCGGTGAATTCTTCTTCTCCGACCACCATTTTTCGTCCTGTAACTTCTTTAGCAACCGCCCTTAGTATCATGGCTTCAAACGCTCTAGGATCTTCTCGCCAAACCAGATCTAGCTACCGCCCAAGACACAGATTCCCCTACCAAAAATGATAACCTGCCGAAAACAAAACCTTCTGCTGCTATTAAACCTAAGTCTACTGCTGCTGCTAAGCACAAGTCTACCGCCGCTAAGAGACCTTCCTGGCATAACTGGGATGAGTACTGCGCTTTTGATCACATCAACATTCATCCTTTGAAATTGATCAAGTTTGAGGGCTTATCGTCCCCAACTATTCCTACAACTCTGGAAGACCTCAGTCGGGATGATCAAACCAGCGAAAAGGCAGTGGTCGCCTATGGCACGCTTAAAGCTGGGTTACCGCTTCCTCTTTACGATCCCGCAGACCCCTTCGTTCTGGATCTCCTTATGCGTATCAAGAAAAGCCCCTTCCAGCTTACTGCCAATGATATTCGCATACTAATGGAATGGAAGCTTCGCCGGAGTGACGAAACTAATTATCCTGATTGTTTTGTACGCGGCCTATTTGATCCATCCTCTTACACAGTTGATAATTTTATGCAACAATACGATGTTCTTCCTTCTACCATCAAAGGAGAGTCGTGGGCATATCGCTTTGTAACTAAACGTGGGATGGAGTCTGAGGATGTCATGCTCAGCGCCGCTGATAAAAAGAAGAAAAAAACACTTATACCGCGCGAAAAAGTTCTGAAAGCGGCTGGTCAAACCTGCCTTGCTGGGTTGAAGGTCCTTGGTTGATGGGATGGCTTAACGAAATGAGAACAAAGATTAGGACCGACTTCACCGATGAACATTCTCGTTTTAGAGGCTGAGATTTTTTGAAGATACGGATTCCCAATGCTGCTGCAAAGAAGTCTACCAAGGGTAGAAAGAAAAAACAAACAGAAGGGAAAGCTGTAGATCAGGTAACAAGCATTTACTTGTCTTAGAATATATAGATATATTTGCCTCTGCTTGTTTCCTGATCTATATGGTAATACTGATGTTTGTTTTGCAGGGTACCGAATCGGACCAAGAGAATGAGGAACTCCTTAAGAGATTAAAGACTGCCTCGGCGAAACTAAATCCTCCAGGTCCCGAAAAGGCTGCCCCCACTCCTAACGTGCCTCAGCCTACCAAGCCTTCCACTAAGGCTGATGTGAACACTGGCGAGATCGTCCCTGCCTCGGCGAAGCTTCCCCCCAAAGCTGGTAATCTCGCTATCAAGTTGAAAAAGAAGAAACCCGCCGAGGCGAACCGAACTGAGGTTCCTTTTCCTGAACCCAACTCGCACGCTGATGTGGAGATGACAGATCAGCATCTTGGCGATTCTCATGTGGAGCAGGACATTATTTTCGCTAATCTGGATACTGAAGATGAGGAGAAGGTGGGGAATCATCCTGATGACATCCTAACCACTGTTTCCTTCGATCTAGAGGTGTTGGATCTTGACCAAATGCCGCGCGGGAACAAACCTTTTGTTCATCCCAGAAGAGGCTCCACCGGCGTGGCTGTTAATGATCTCGCCGAGTCCTTTTCCCGCTTGCTCACCCTGGAAGGAAAAGACAACTCGCTGTACTACGAAACCATGTTGACGTATTCATCAACTGGTCTGGCGAGAACTCCCGAGCTATCTACCGTGGCTCATAACTTGACCCCCCAACATCATTTCAACCTGGCCAAGAAGGTAACCCTTTCTTGATGTTTTCTTGTATCATCCTTTCTTCACCACTACCTTTGGTTTCTAATTTGGTCTCCTTTTGCCTCAGGGTTATAATCAAGTGCTCAGTTTGATCGATACCTTTGAAGCTCAAGGTGATAGAATTAATGAGATAGAGCGAGAGAATCAGACTCTTTCTCGTCAGCTGGAAGCTGAAAGATCTACCAATGAGAGAGTGAAGCGTGCCTCTGTCGAAACCCAACAGAAACTCCAAGGTGAGATTTCTATCCTCCTTTCATTTTTCGCTCGTATTTTATTTTGCTTTCGCCAAGGCCCTTAGATATCATCCCTTCCAAGGTCGCCAATAACTCCCCGAGTCACGGCTGCGGCAAGCTGAACTTGTGATCGACACCTTTGAAGCTCAAGGTGACAGAATTAATGAGCTAGAGCGAGAGAATCAGACTCTTTCTCGTCAACTGGAAGCTGAAAGATCTACCAATGAGAGAGTGAAGCGTGCCTCTGTCGAAACCCAACAGAAACTCCAAGGTGAGCTTTCTATCCTCCTTTCTTTTTTCGCTCGTATTTTATTTTGCTTTCGCCAAGGCCCTTAGATATCATCCCTTCCAAGGTCTCCAACAACTCCCCGAGTCACGGCTGCGGCAAGCTGAACTTGTGATCGACAGACTTGCTAATGTTAATGCCCGGCAGTGCTGGCTGTTGTTCGATTTTGACCGCGATGTTAAGTGGTATCGCCGAGAATTAAGATATGTTAGCGAACTTAATGAGAATCTTGACCGTGTGGCCAAAGTTGCTCGCTCAGATCTAGGTTGGGTTGAGGAGGAGCGAGATGAAGCTATTCGCCGAGAAAAGCTTGCTTTGAAAGCGAAGGAAGTTGCTATCGTTGATCATGCCCGAGCGAGTGGTTTATGGCGAGTAGAAAAAGCTAGAGCTGACGACCTACACCGCCAACTAATACATGCCTCTGCCGAGAATGAAACTGCCTTAAAGGAAATTCAACAACATAAAGATTTCGCCAAACTGTATGGCGATCGTGCCAAGGAATATTACCAGCAATTGACTTCTCAACAGACCTTGATATCTAGGATGTTAGGTCCCAGTAATAATCAAAGTTTTGAGTCCAAACTTACCACCATTAGTAGAGCTCAAGAGAGCGTCCGCTTGCACGTATGTAGATGGTGAAAAATGAGAGGAGGACAAGATTGTAAAACCACTCTCTAACCACGCCTTACCTAAAGGCAATTGCCTATTCAGGCACATCTCTATAGCTCAGAATGCAACCCATTCTACGAGCTGAATAAACTCTCTATGAGTTCTCTCTTATAACTCCCGATGGAGAGGATGATATCATAGTGCAGTACTGATAATCTCACCAGCACATTAAACCCATTAATCTGCTTCATGTCGACATCGCCTCGAATTCCTCGACATCAGAACCAGATCGTTCAATGGTAATGGTGAAGAGTTAACAGAGACGCATCCTCATGGATTTCCTCTTAAAAATACGACTCAACATCCGAGTCTTAATGAAAATCTCAGGAATATCGAAGTTCTAGGCCTGTCCAGAGCTCTCTGAGAAGCACACAACAGCCTAAACAGGCTTAAGCAGACTTCATCCCAAGCTCAGGATGGTCTAACAAACCATGGATAAGCACGCCATGACTTCAAGTATGTTGTAGCGTAAGCACGCACACCACAATCAAGGCACCAGCTGCAACAAAGTTGACCTTGTCCAAAGGCAAAAGTCATAACGCCATATAGCATGGCACCACGAACCATGGTTCGCCATGGGCCCATGAGAAACTAGCCTTGGCCAAAGGCCAAGGCCGTGGCGCCATAAGCCAAGGCGCCATGATAACAAGATTCAG
>JAJJMA010030346.1:0-10409 GCA_023529015.1 Papaver nudicaule
AAATCACGTACGGATATGTATCCAAGAGATTTAGTATGCCAACTTTTTCATCAATCTTCGATGGTACAGGAGATCCTACATTGCACTTACAGAGCTACAGAAGAGATTTAACAGAATGGGTAGGCTCAGATCCAATAATGTGCATGTCGTTTGCTGCTGCTCTCAAGGATGAAGCTTTGGCCTGGTTTGGCAGCCTGAGGGAGAAGTCAATTGAGAAATACACACAGTTGGAAGAGAAATTTATTGCAAATTACATTCAAAACAAGAGAGTGCGCCCAGGGGCAGAGAAGTTGTTTAACAACAGGAAAAGACCTATGGAAACGTGTAGGAGTTACATCATGAGGTGGAGAAAATTGTGTAGTGAAGTGGGGACGGCGGTATCTGACAAAGAAAAGATGGGAGCATTTATTAGCGGTATGGAAACAACGGATCAGATGTTCCAGTCTTTATATTGGACTCCAGTGGCAGATATAGGAGAATTGAGGGCAAGACAGAATGAATGGTTGATATATGAGGAAATGCAAGAAGAAGAGGAGCGCCAGAAGAAAGAAAGGGCAAAGCATGCTCACTCTATCAACAATTTGTCGCCGGAAGAACAAGAAGAAGCAAGAAAGGAATGGATTAGAAAGGAACACAGAAAATTGGAAGCAGAAGCAGCAACACCTTCAGCGGCAATTGTCCCGCATCAGCAGCCACAAGAACGTCAGCAGTATCAACAGAATGGTAATCAACAGTGGAATCAGGGAAAAAGATATACTTATGTAAGAAGAGATGATCAAGACAACAGAGGTAGATACGCCAACAATGATAGAAGAAATTACGGCGACAACAGAGGAGGACATGATAATCGGCGACAAGGGAATGGTGATAGAAGATTCAACAATGATAATCGAAGATTCGGCGATAGAAGGCCAGGATATCCAGATTTCCAAGACACCACACTACCAAAGCTCCGTGTCACATATACTGATGCATTTGGACAGATAGAAAGCTCAGCATCAAGGAATGAAATCCGCTATCCTTTTAACAGAGGCAATCCCGCGAACCCTATTTCCAACACCAGCCAATACTGCCAATACCATCAATTTCATGGCCACACAACTGAAAACTGCACAGGAGTTCAAAGAGAAGTTCATAGATTCATCCGTATGGGAAGATTTCAAGATTTCTTAGAATTACCCCCAGCGCCACCATTGGAGGTTCAGCCAATCCAAGCAGTGCAGCCTGAAGTATTTGAAGTTGAAGTTCAGCGTGATTTGAAAGAGTTGAATTGTTTCTCAATTGTGCATTCAACAATCAGCAGAGATGAATTTCATAATAATGTAATGTCAAGAATTCACAAGAGGGATAGCAGTGGCAAAGAGATCTTCAGTGTCGCCGTCAAGAACAGCCCACTACTAGAATGGATGAAAAAGCCAGTCAGTTTTTCGGCGGTAGAACTATCACCTGAGGCAAGAAGTCATTTGAACCCATTGGTCCTTACTATCCAGATAGGAAAATTCAAGGTTCCAAGAGTATTGGTAGATCCAGGGAGCTCTGTTGATATTCTCTTCAATTCAGCGTACCAGGCCATGGATTCTAAAGAAGAACCGATAGAGGCATTAGTTCCTTCGTCATATAGTATTTATGGATTTAATGGGATAGCATCCAAACCTAAAGGGGAAGTGAAGATGAAGGTTGTTACATGCAAGACCTTGATAATGGACACTACTTTCTGTGTTGTGGAGGTAGACTCGCCGTATGCAGCAATCCTTGGCAGACCATGGTTGCACAGCATCAAGGGAGTACCTTCGACTTATCATCAGCGGTTGCGATTTCCAACTCCAGAAGGGGTAGCTGAGTATGTTGGCGATTCTTCTACAGCAAAGGCATGCAATGAAGTAGATGTCAAGATGCGTGAAACTCGAAAAGCAAGGATAATTGAGAAAAAGAAGCAGACTAAAGAAGCAACTAAGGCTAAAGAAATAACTGAACTAGTCGCCGATCCCAACAAGTACATTCTTTCTGTGAAGGAGGATGAGTCAACGGCAGGTCCTTCAGCGGCACCTTTATAGCAATTAAAGGAACCTTTGCCTATGGGTGAACCAGATTTGCATTTCACAGCGGTAGAGCCTACAAGGGAAATCAACATAGGTGAAGAAGGTGCTCCTAAGATAGTAAAAATTGGTACTTTATTAAATGAAGAAGAATCTCGGCAGCTAGAGGCTTTGCTAAAAGAATATGTGGATGT
Source organism: Papaver nudicaule (assembly GCA_023529015.1). Lineage (NCBI taxonomy): Eukaryota > Viridiplantae > Streptophyta > Magnoliopsida > Ranunculales > Papaveraceae > Papaver > Papaver nudicaule. The sequence goes on from JAJJMA010030346.1 coordinate 2,231, forward strand.
CTTTGCTTGGGGCATGAATGAGATGCCGGGTATTGATCCAGAAACTGCATGCCATAGGTTGGATATAGATCCAAGGATCAGGCCGTTCAAACAGCGTCCAAGAAAGTTGGCACCAGCGTACAAAGAGGCGGTGGAAGCAGAGATTGAGAAGATGAAGGCAGCAGGAAGTTCTGGCGGTTGACATTGAAGAATCAGCGGAAACAGATTGGAGAGCTCCTATCAGATATTACTTGGAACATCTCACCACTCCGGGAAACAAGTTGTTAGCACATAAAGTTATCAGCAGATCCAGAAACTATGAATTAAGAGACGGCGTCCTATACAGAAGATCATTTGCTGGGCCACTACTACGATGCGTATCAAGAGATGAAGGAAAGAAGCTATTAAAAGAAATTCATGAAGGAGACTGCGGAAATCACAGCGGGCAGAGAGCGCTGGCTCTAAAAGTAAAAATGCAAGGTTATTACTGGCCTTGGATGAATGGCGATTCTGCTGAGTATGCTAAGCGGTGTAGGAACTGCCAGTTGTATGCAAATAAAATAAAAGCGCCAGCAGTTTCACTAAATTCAGTATTAAGCCCTTGGCCCTTTGCCAAGTGGGGGATTGACATCATTGGACCGCTGACACCAGGGTCAGGACAGCGCAAGTATATCATTGTAGCAACAGATTATTTTACCAAGTGGTGTGAAGCTAAGGTGCTCAGACAAAGAACAGGAAAAGAAGTATTTACATTCATATGGGAAAATATATTCTGTCGTTTTGGTGTTCCAGCGGAAATTTGCACTGACAATGGGAAAGAATTGGTCGGCGAAAACATTGAAAACTTGCTGGCAACATACGGCGTCAAACTGGGAAAATCCACTCCTATCTATCCTCAAAGCAACGGGCAGGCGGAGGCCACCAATAAAACAATAGGAATGGGGTTAAGAAAGCAAGTTGAGGGGCATAAAAAGGCATGGTGTGAGCATCTCCACAACGTCTTATGGTCTTACAGAACTACAATTAGAGAAGCAACTGGGGCATCTCCTTTCTTACTCACATTCGGTGCTGAGGCAGTACTTCCATCAGAAGTTATGTTGCCAACAACAAAATACGAAGCTTGGGAGAAGAACCTCAATACAGACTTAATCCTGGCAAAACTAGATGACTTGGAAGAACAACTGCTCATTGCTTTGACTCATATGGAGAATTACCACCGCCGTCTAGCAAGGGAGTATAATAAGCGTGTAGTGAAAAGAGACTATCAGCCTGGTGACCTTGTATTAAGAGAGATACCACCGTATCAGAAGAAGAAAGGATGTAAGAAGCTGGAACCTACCTGGGAAGGCCCTTACGTTATCAAACGTGTAGCGGGTAGTGGAGCTTATGTGTTAGTTGATGAGCATGGAAAAGAACTTGAGCATCCATGGAATGCCAAGTTTATCAAGAGATTCTATCCATAAGGATACATGTAAAAATCCGAAGTCTTGGGCGGGCATAATACCCAAGAAATCTTATTTTTTGTAATCTGCAGTAAATAAGATCCGGGGACGTAGGTTTGCTTTGTGCGCCGAACCCCGTTAACAAATTATGGTGTCATTTTTAATTATACGGCGACAAATACGCTGAGGCAAATTTGCCAAAATATTTCTACAAGGCTCAATAGCCATACGCTGAGGCAAATTTGCCAAAATATTTCTACAAGGCTCAATAGCCATACGCTGAGGCAAATTGGCCAAAATAATTCTACAAGGCTAAATAGCCGTCCGCTGAGGCACAATGTGCCAAAGAAAAATGTTACAAGGATTAAGATTTCCATGAAAGCCGTATGCCGGTGTATATCGAAACATTTTAGATGTCTGACTAAGAGTAGTTCTGGCTAACCGGTGCATTAAAATGCTTAACGCGTTACTTGTTGATCTGTAAGTGATGGCAGAAAAATATAAAACTCCAGGAGAACTCCCAGTAGGGACGGCTCCTGGTTAACCAACCACTTATAATAGATCGTCGACGGGCACAAGTAACAATGTATAGCGAAAATGGGTGCGATGTGGCCAGAATGAATGCTGTCAGGTCATCACTAAAATAAAATGGATTCGATTATACCGGCGGAAAAAAATAAAGAAAATTATATATATAACAAAACGCAAATGTAGAACAACATCTACCAAAGTTCCATAACAAAAGAGTGGGAGATATAAACATATCTCAGGATTACACAAAAACATGAAAAGCTAAGAGTCATCTAAATTACATTTGATAACTGAAAGATGAAACATTTATCAGATTTACACTGCTGGAGACTTCAAAGGATCTTCAACAGACATACTTGGTTCCTTGAGTGAGGAATCAACATTTTCTTTTCCAGCTTCAATAGAAACTGTGTTTGGATTGTTGGCGTCTCGACGCTGATGTTCAGAAGTGTTTTGGTCATCATTAGCATTACCACTTTTGTCGCCGTCTTGATGAGAACCTTGACCTATTGGTTGCAAGTCTTTGTCACTTTCGGCGTCTTCTTCTTCACCAATTTCCTCTTCAGAATCTGAGCCGCTGTGTATATGAATGACATCTTCAGCGTTACCTTCGTCATCAGCAGTAGTAGGGGTAGTTTCAGTGTTAGGTGGATGGCGACCAAGAGCATAGTCATCTGGAATTTCCAATTTATGATCAGGGCAAAACTTTGCCAAGAACATCTGGATACCATAAAAACCGGCCATTCTAACATCAGAAAATTTTTGCTCTTCCTGAACCCGAGCAGATTTCTTGGCAAGACTCAATTCAGACTTGAGGGTGTCTTGCATTTGTTGAAGTTTCTTGGACTTAGAAGATTCAGACTCAAACTTCTCCTTATACTGCTGAAATGCCTTAACGTCAGCTTCCAAGTTGAAAATCTTGCCAGCACACTGCAAGTGATCAGTCTCCAGCGCATGTAACTTGCTCTCACATGACTGATGATCTTTCAATTGTCCTTCTAGCTCAGTAATCCTGGCGGTACACCCTTGGTGTTCTTTCAAGATAGTGGTTTGCTCCTCTAGTTGGGACTCCAATTGCTTGTACTTCTCTGAAATAAGGAGAAACGTAGTGTTAGCGCTGAGGCAGAAGTAAACTGGAAATTACATGGGAAGATAAAATCCTAGGAAACTACCTTCTAGACTGCTAACGTACTCTTGAATACCCTTTTTAGCAGTACTTATTTCATCAAGTTTACTCAAAACTTCCTGATCAGAACAAGGGCCAACGGCTTGTTTAATATTGAGTCTAAGTATAGTATTTTCTTCATTCAACTGCCTAGCACGATCTCCATGAATTTGGGAAAATTTTTTGTGGTGTTGAATTTCATCTCGGGCGGCGTCTCTCTCGGCGGTACGACAAACTAGTGTAGATGATAAGCGCGAAATGGTGGCTTCCTTTTCTTTTAGTTGGGAGGTTATCTTCATATGCTCCACAGTCATTTTTTCTTTGGTTTTACGCTCCAACTCAGCTAAGCGGGAAGCGTTGTCAAGCTCACTCTTTTTCCATGCTACATCCGCTTCAGAAACTTTGAGCAGGTGACCAAGATTTACGTTAAGATCAGTGACATTACGCAATTCTCGGCGGTACCATTTAACATCTTGACCCAAATTGAGTAACATATTACGCTGCTTAGTGTTAGCACTAGTCAACTTACCAATCTCAGTTTCGGCTTGCATTAGTCGGCTATCAGGAAGTTGTCGGCGACCTTATAAGGGAAAAGGGACTAGACGTTGGGAAAAAGGGCAACAGAATAAAAAAAAAAAAAAACAAAACAATTGTATGGAAAATTGGAAACAACCGCTAACCTTGGAGTTCTTCAAGCTTCTTTTTCTCTTGATTGAAATTGACGCGCATGCGAGAGCTCTCCTTCTTCTCTACAGCTAACTGGTGTTTCAAGGAAGCATTGGTTTGATCAACTGTGGCCTTTGCTTGGCGCAGATTGTCAAGTTCCTGTCTTAGCTGAGCATTCAGTTCGATGCCGCCAACATTGCGCTGAAAATCCTGCAGAATAAAGGAGATTAGTTAGAAGTAAAACCTAGAATAAAGGTATAAGGCTGAGGCAATAACATATACCATGACGGCGCCACAGAATTGTTCGTAAGGAGATAATTGAGAGACAGCGGTAGTAAGTTCAGTAGGCCTCAGCGCCAACCCTGGTTCACTCAGTTTACTCATTGCTTCCAGATAGAGAGTGTTAGAGCCTCCTTGGTCTTGATTCAGTAAAGTAGCAAAGGAATCAGCTAACTTGTTGGGCGGTAATGAAATCTCAGAGGAACTACCGCCAGCAGAAGTGCAAGGCAGATTGCTCAAAGAAAGAAGGTGACGAAGAAATGAGACGGCGTTGTTAGCGGCTGAGGCAGAGGCAGGCTTAATCAGATTATTTGATTGCTCAGGAGTTGGCATCTCAACGGTATTCTCGCCAGCAGTATCCACATTCATCTCAGCGGTACCTTGCCCAGTGGTTGCAGTAGCTGAAGTAGTAACTGGGGGAGTTATAGGAGTTTCTTCAAACACTTCATCAGCGTGATGCTCAATAGTAGGTTTCACAGACTGGTCCCCAGAAATGGGATCATTGACGGCATTCGGCTTGTTAGCTTGATTACCTTTCTTTGAAGCTGTAGACTTTTTAGTTTTTGGTAATTTCTCATTATTCTTGGAAGAGTCGCCATCTTTACCTTTGGAAGATTCGTCACCATTTTTCTTGGAGGAGGGACCGCCCTCCTTCTTTGAAGATGCATCATCCTCTTTCTTGGAAGACCTGTTGTATTTCTTTTTGGAAGAAACACCATTTTTTTTAATAGCAGCAGCAGACTTGACGTTGTCATTTTTCTTGGACCCAGCGGCAGACATACCAGGAAGTGTACCAATAGCGGCTTTAATACGATCTTCTGCGCTGAGAGGTTTCTCTGGTTTGGATTTCTTCTTAGGTTGCTGTAAAAAGGAAAATCATCGTCAGCTGTTAAGCTAACAAACAGAGGCAAATATATACATATATTTTGAAGACAGCGGTAGAATGTTTGTTACCTGAACATCGTCTCCCTCTTTTCCTTTTCTCTTGGTGCCTTTTCCTTTCACAGTGGGCGGTTTGCAAAACTCGGGTTTCTTAACCCATTTCTTCTTTTCACCAATAACAAATTCTCCATCCTTCTTCAGATATTGGTTTTCTTCATCCCAGTGAACAGACCAAAAGTCATGCTTGCCCAAGTCAGAATGCTCAGGGAGAAACTCTTCACGAGGAATAGTCTTGTTCTCATCTTCAAAACCTTTGAGCCAAGGGCCTTCAACTTGGCAAGGAATTTCGCCCCAGCGGTTTTCAGATTTATGGCGGACCGTGGGATTCTCAGTGGTAGAAGATTCCCTGTCAACGTCTCTTAAGAATTTTTTGGAGTTGTCTGAACCTCTTCTTGACTCAATGCGGTACAACCAAGGCTCGCCGGCTCTAAGGCTGGGCTTTATTTGGTATTGGTCAATAAAATTTTCAACGGTGTACAGTTCCTTAGCGGTAAAGGATGGATTCCTAACAATATTAGGATAGAGCGTATAGCCGTTACTGCGGGCAACCCATTCATAAAGAATACGAATTAAATTACCTGAAAGTTGAGCAGGATGCTTGTTTATGCGCTTCAACAGCCGAAGAAGAAGGGGATTGGCAGGATCATAGATAGGGAATTGATATCCAGCCCTGATTTGGCCCATGGATATAACTAAATGCTTTTCATCTTGACCATCTTGGCGGATATGATTTAAGAGGAGCTTCTCAGAGCACATAGTAATGCCAGCGAGAGGAGAAATATTAAGTGCTGGAATGATTTCATGGTCTTTGGCGCAGTATCCCTCCCAGTCTTCACCCCAAGAAAGCTTACCGCCCACATCAGAAGATTCTTCATCATCAGATTCCTGGTCTCGAGAGCGTGAAGACGACTCGGCGTCCTCACGGTTAGACCCTTGCTGCTGAAGCTCTTGCTCTTGATCATAGGAGGAGTCGGTTGAAGCCATTAGACAGTCGGAAAAGATGAAGATTGATCGGTAACGGAAGTTGCAGAGATAAAGAATCACCGGAGTAAGAAAAAAGCAGACGAATAGTGAATCTGGATGGAAGGTACGGTAGAACAGTAGCCTGAGAAGGGTTCTACACCAAAAAGGAGTTGAAAAAGAGGCGGAAAAGGGAAGTTTCTGACTGAGCAACGACGGTTTTTGATGGTTAGGGTTTTGATTTAGGGTTTTCAGAGAAGAAAGAAGACAGGGAAATGTTAAGAAGGAAAATGAATGAAAAGGGAAGGAGAAGAAGTATTTATAGGTAGAGGAATCTCAACGGGTTCAGCCGGTTGTAGGTCATAAAGTAATTCAGATATTTACGGCATGCAGCTGTACGTGGAAGAAAGTATTGTCAGAAGGGATGCGCTGGCATTTTCGGCGGCTAAGAGGATTTCATCTTCAGCGACTAGAGTCTTTTAAGATGAAAGAGGCAAAATGTAGGTGTAGAAAATGCCTTAAGCCCATTCCTTATACTTAAGGGAAGGTTTATGCTAAGAAGGGCATGCATGAGAAGTGGAAGGGTTGACAGCGGTATCAGTTAGCGGTAACTCCCTATCATAGCAGGATGCTGAGGAATAGTTGGGAACAGCGGTATACATCCAGACATAGTTGGCGGTATGCCCTCGACAAAAACTGAGTAAGTTGGTTGAGCATTTAATGTTAGACAGAACGGTCGGATTGGCAGAGTTGAATGGTTGACTCGGTGGAATCTGAGTCATCGATCTTATCCCATACTAGGGAAGGGCGCTGAAGTTGTAAAGAGAAGGCGCTGAGACGTTGAAGAGACTCGGCGGTAAGGCGGTGAGAAAAAGGACAAATAGTGTCAGAATAGTTTGTACTTATTAGTTGTATTCCATTACTTGTAAACGCCTATATAAGGCAATGTACGCCCACATTTGAAGGGGTTGGAAAAGTGATTGCTGGGACTTGGTTTATTGAGAGGAAGCTATCCTAACTCTCCATAGCCCAAGTTGTTAGTGAGATCTTGAAGTGATTGTAGAGTGTTTATCCTTAGCAAGGTGAGATGCAAGGATTCCATTAATGATAATCTGTGTTTGAGAGTTTTGGGTTACTTATCTTTTATGCTATACTTGTGGTTTTTACCCTTAGTTCTGTTTCATGTTTATGTTTAAGTGCTGATAGGTTTATTGATTGAGGTATACTCTAAGTATGTATGTTACGTTGTGATTATGGTCTTAATTAGGGGTGTATTGGTAAAATCTCTACTATGGGGATTTTACCAACTACAAGTAGGCTAAATCAAGAATTGTGTTTTGACACCTAAAACTGACAACCATATTGACATACCAACGCTAGTGGGTTTGACCGGACAATGCCCTAACAGTAACCTAATGTTTTCTCTAAAGGCGATGGTCGATCGAAACTCTCTGAGAAAGTAGGAAGATTAAACCTTGAATTCATATTTGACTGTAACTGGCTAGGAAAGAAAAACATAATTACAATTTTACTTGTGAAATTGTACATCACCAAGAATTTATTCCAAATCCTTGCTTGGTAAGGTCGGCGCTTTGTTCCTTTTGGAATGAGAAATTAATGGGGGAGAGTTCTTTTGAACTTGTGCTTCATGGTAATATCTTTTTGGGGTGTGCGGTTGTGGAATATACAAGAGAATTGCATCTTTTTATCTCTCGTTTCAAGTATGTTTACCTTTGTCTACATTGATTATTGTTGTTTTATGAGGATTCCTATATTTCTTGTTCCTTTGTCTATTTTATGACAAAAAGGGGGATAAATCTTGTAGTAAGGGGGAGTAAAATCTTTCTATCTACTACGATAATTGTCTACGGCATTGTCATAGGGGTAGTAAAATCGATGTGCTTGTCATGTCAAAGCAAAATTAGTGTATTGAGTAAGGGGGAGAACATATCATATTGTGTAGTATCTTTAAGCATCGATGCAATATGCTTACAAGTTTTATATACTACTCAATTGCATAACAAACTCTTGTTGGACTATGTCCTTCTAGAAACCAAGATGTGTGGTGACTTTGAAGTTTGTTATCTCTACCTTGAATCTTCACTTGCAGGAACACTCTTATCTGAAGACGCTGAAGATTACAAGAAGATCAAGTACATTATGGTTAGGGCTAAAAGATTTTACTTTTTGAATCCATATGTAAGATTGGTTTTGT
>JAJJMA010030374.1:0-13461 GCA_023529015.1 Papaver nudicaule
TGCTTAGGTATTTTTACGTATAGGGTAGGGATATAGACCATGCTACTAGGCTAGGGTCGTGAGATATCATAGTATGGCTAACGGCAACCAAAATATCTTATCCCTATCATAAAATAAATTCATACCTTGTCTCGAGCTATTCCAGGACGCCAGAAATTGATGCGAAATTACTCATGTGACCTCCTCGCCAAAAACCACCATCAACACACACACATACATGAATATGAAAGTAAAGCACACAAGAGACATTTTTAACGTGTTCGGAGCTTATCTAGCTTGATACTTGATTTATACATAGGTTTTCTTGGTGTTCTTGAGGTGTTCTTGAGTAGGAAAGGGTAGTGGGGAAGAAGATAGAGTAGAGAGAGAAAGGTCGTAGCGGCCTCCCCTCACATTAGGGTTGTTTCCCTTTTATGTGAGAGTTACAACGGCGAAGTTACATGAATACCCTTATTGGGAATCCTATGCTAGAGTTCTTATATGTTGTTTCATCTCCTAGAGAAGGCTAAGTTATACTTCCTTTAGTCTTGTGCCACATAACGGATACACGATAATTGTTTGTCCTCTCCCGCCGGTAAGCATATTGGCGAGTTCTTATGACTTCAGCGAACTAGTCTTCTTCTGGATAAGGATTGCTGACGCGGATCCCACTGAGTCAACGAGTCAACTCTAACCATTCTGACATTCTCATAAATACCAACTACTGTACGGTCCTTTGCCGGTGACGTGTTCAATCTCGCTGATCATAGTCCGTCCTTCAAATCTTCGCTGGTGTAGCCTCGGCGACCCTATACGCTAACCTCTTCATACCTGATACTCGTCGTGGTCTTCCTTGATGATTCTGTACTTCTCGGAGATGGTCTTCTTACGCAGCTTCACCTTTAGGATGCTTTTATTTGTAGAAGGCACTTTCTACACTCACATTTTGCCCCTTTGCTTATGGATGGCTCGCAGAATAATCCTTAAGCAAAGTCTTCTTGAAACGTCTTCTGGTGCAAGCGGAGTAAACAAGTAAAGTCTTCAAAGTAACTTGGCTGGATCTAATCTTGGTTTGGATGGCTTGTCGGCGAAACGACTTGAGCAACTCTTCTATTCGCGGCGACGGCTCTGACATGGATTGGCGTGTTGTCTTTAATCGTGCTTGACTGACTCTGAGCTTTGGACTTCGGCGTGCTGATGTAAACTTGAGCGGATCTTCTATCTTCAGCGGATGACCATTGCTTGTTGAGAAGACTGATGCAGGAAAATCTGAGGAGCTTCTTCTTCAATAGGCTGGCGAGATTCGACGACCGTGAATGTAGGCGAGGGACTGACTGTCTTCTAATCTTCAGCGGTATTTGTTGTTGAGCATTCGTTGACGAAGATTTAGAAGTATTCGGCGATCCTTGCTTGAGGATGAAGGCTTTGCATGCTTCTTCAGCTGGAAGAGATATGAGAAAGTTTATAGACTCAAGTTGTGCTACGACGAACTTCTTTATTGTCATGTATCGTGATATAAACTGACTACTTGTGAATTTTGGAGTAATGTTTGTATGTCGACGAGCTTCACGAGTAACTGCTGGTTCAATTTTGTTGTTGCAGGAGGAACTGAGCGGAAGAGTACAATATGCCTTTAATATATATATATATATATATATATGCCCTTGCTCTTGCGCGAGGTTCTGAAGCAACGACTCCGGATTCATCAGCTTGTAGTTTTCATGTTTGTTTCCTGCTTTCGCCGCTATGCTTGTTTTGTGTTGATTTAGAATACCTGTATTCGCCAAGTGATGTCCTGCAAACGAATCATAGAGAAATTAAAAAAGAAATTTTAGCTTTCTTGATATGTTTTACTTTGTATTTCCTGTGTATCTCTTGTACATGGTTGCCCCTTTTTGCTTTGGAAAGTAAGAGATCGAAACTTTTTAAAGCAAAAACAAAACAAGATTTGTGCATTTTTCTATAAAAAATTTGAACTTTTGACAATAAGTATATGGCTCTGCCCCTGTTATTCATGCTATGGGTCTTATGAAATGCTTTAATAAATGTCAATAACTTGAAATATCTCATGATATTGTGGTATGGTATTCTGAGTTAGTGATACTTAGCTATCTGCTGTTAAATGACTATTGTTTACTCATTGCTAAGTTCCGCGAGTGAAATAAGATTGAAACGCTGCCCCAGCGTGTGGAATAAGATTGAACCGCTGCCCCAGCGTGTGGAATAAGATTGAGCCACTGCCCCCTCGTGTAGTCACTAGTTCCACCTCGGCGAAAGTACACGGTGATCGGCAAATACTTTCTTGCAAAGTCGGCAATCCCTTTGAATGAAGCTACATTTGCTACTCGAATTCAAGATTTAATGCATTAAGGCAAATAACAAGGCAAATTTAAAGGTAAAGGGTAAATTGTCGATGCAAATAATGATGCGAACTTAGCGATCGTGCGCCTGTCATGGTTAGTAACCCATAAGAGAAGTGAAAATGCATTTATAATGACATATATACCACAATAGAGCGTGCGATGAAATATTTGTAAAATTTGTGATACTTTACTTGTTCGTTCGGCGTAGAGTAAATAGTTGGGCGGTTGCCCCTGAGTAATTTTGAAAGTATTTGATGTCACCATAGCTATCAGTTGATATGCAACTGAGCAAAATTTCTAACATTCGCCGAAGTCAGTGTGATAATATGCCAATTACTTTAAAAATAAGAGATGAGATGACTTAGCTGATTTTTAGGAAACATCTTAATCTCATGTAGGACGGTGTTGTATGAATGATTCAAGCTGAACTCCTCGGCGAATATTGTTGTAATCAGCTCCTCGCCTTCTTGAAAGTGGATGATATGACCTCGCTTTAATATCTGTGTAGATGCTTTTGAAGTTCCCATAGGTGCACCATAGGCGATGGTTTTAGATACGTAATGAAGTTTCAAAGTCATAATATGCCGACATAGAATGATTGTAAAACTTTATGCTGGTGCCCCTGAGTGTGCCGCCGTTGTAAGACTATTCTGATGCCTCTGAGTGGGCTGTCATGCTATGTAAATATTGATGGCGATCTTTTGACGAGATCCATATGCAGCTTTGGCGAGTGATAATGTATTGTACATTGATCCTGTAAATGGAATATCCATTTTAACGAGATATGGAGAATATTTTCTACTCCCTCAGTAGAAGGCGATCATGACAATTTTCCATTGATTATTTCGGCGAGCAAAAGCCTTTTTCTCGCTGGTTGGCGGCTCCAATATGTAGCCGTGATAAGTAGAATCTTCCGACTAGTACTTATGCGCGCCATTGAGACAATTCGATCCTTGTCTTATCGGCGTGAAATGTTTACAATACTTTCCACATTGTGCCCTACAAATGGTTGAGGACAGTGGATTTTGTCGTCGGAGAATTTTACTTCTCCGAGGTAAATACTTGAAGAACGTGGTCTAGAAACTTAGTGATAACCGTGAGGCTTTATATTGATTTCTCCATGGTTCCGCTACCATCAATTGTTTGATAAAATGACATGTTTTGCCGTTGCAATGTTGAGGAATCCCCGGGATAACGCCCTTGTATTGCTCCAAGGTCACCGATATGAATACACAAGAGATTTTGATTGAATACTGCATTCTTAATGCGTGAAACTTGATGATGCTTTAACGACTATACTTTGTTACTGAGTTGCCCAGTATCGCCTAACCTTGCAGATCCTTTATGTTGCGCATGATTCAAAGCCTGGTATACTTGGTGTAATCGAGTTAGCTGAGCTAGAAGTAGTTGCCTTCGAAAAATCCTTTTTCACTGTTTGCTGCTGTTATGAGATTTTGGTCCCCTTAAAATCAACATATCGAAATCCGATAGCTGTCTCTTTTCTTCCCTGTATTTAATATCACAGCATCCCCTGAATTTCTAATTGGATTCCATCCAGCACCTACGGAAATAACATACTATCTTCCCTTCTTGGCAAGATTACCAATTTCCGCTGAGTGGATACTACCCCATACTGTTTCCCAATGCTCTTGTGAAGATTGATGAGCAAAGATTCGTTGATGAAAGACTTTCTGCTGTCGGCGAGTGGCAAAAATTGTGCTCTTATATTGAGATTGACGACTACTGAGATTGGCGAAGATAGATCGGCGAAGATAGATTGGCGAAGATAGATTGGCGAAACCGAGTCATCTTTAATGAAAACAATTTTCCCTGCCTTGCTCCTCTTATCGCCGACACAAGCCAAGGGAACTTGTAGGTTGAGGATGCTTTCTTGTGTTCGCATTTTTCCACCAATGCCACCTCTTATTCCTTGGATACCTCGAGGGTTTTCAATCTTGCTCTTCTTTCTTGTTATTCTTCATGTCTTCGGCGTTTTAGGCTGCTTTGTGCCTTTGGTGTTATCTTCTTTGTGAGTTCGAGCAATGAAAAGCTTAATGCTCTGTTATTATAGAGATTCTAGGCCTCCATATTTGTCAAAGACTTAACCTGCCATTGAGTGAAGGCCTGGTCTTGTACAGCCAACAATTTCATGCAGAGCGACAGGTTAGACCCCAGCCGTAACCATTACTTGTGCCCGTCGGCGATCTAATATAAGTTGTTTGGGTTGCCCTCATAGGCTTTAATACACTATAGCTTCCGCCAGAGGTGATGCTATGGCGTAGACGAATTAGCACACCAGCGGCACCGCCGATGTGATGCTACAGCAAAGGGTTCTTATGCGCCAAACACTTACAAACCAACAAGTAACACGACTGGCCTTACAACTAATCCTGGGTTGGACTAACCATTACAAGTAGGTGCGTTCACTCAATGAAGCAAGTAAGCTTTCATGTCTTCTGAGCATGAGCCATTGGCTCTAACTAATTTTATTGATTTGGGCATTATGCCTTTCATGATGGCGCTTGGCCTGAGTACCTGATCAGGGTTTTTGTTTGCGTGGCTTTATTGCCTTTGTAAATGGCACTTGTCCTTAAGATTGGACCTTTTTGGTCAGGAGCAATTAGCTCATGTAATCGGCGAAGCTCATTAGCTTTATTTGTTTCACGGCGATGTTCATCCCATTAGGAAGAATACTCTTGTAAATGCTTCCCCTGTAAATCTTGCTTTCTGAACTGAAATTTTGAGTAGCATCATTTAACCGCTTCAGAGTGAAGTATCCACTTTCGAATTCCTCATCGGATTCATGAAATCGATCAGCTCCCATATATTCACCATTTCTTTCCTTAGTTGTAGTTAGGTAAATCTCAGGGTTTATCTTTTAGATTCAACGATGATGCAGTCTTGATTCGCTTGGCACTTTTTATCATCTTTATAATGTAGGCGAAGTTCATTGGCTTGATCGTTCAACGCTTTTTCATGTAGTCGGCGAAGCTCATTGGTTTTATTTCGTTTACGTGCTTTTATCGTGTAAGCGAACGGTTGATTTTCTTATCTGTGTTCAAAGACAAAAATATATCGAGAATATAGTGGAGTAATAATATTGCCTCCTGGGTTAGCGGTGATCACATAATATTCAAATAGATTATGAAATTCAAACTTGATTGGGAATCTGCCCCAGCTACGCTCTTGGGTAGAGCGGGGAGGATTTCTAAGTATAATTTGGCTTGATCTCAGCGAGTTTCTAAAATGTTGCATCTTAAACTTAGCAGCAGGATGCCATCTTGAAGATGTGAAGCTATGTAGTCGCTATGCTATCACATCGCTAATCATTTTTCGCTCAAACTTATTTCTCTTAAACATATATCATTTAATTATGATTCATCTATGTGATATGGTAATGTGCTAAGCTACGTCGCAATAAAAAGATCTAGTCTTAGTATTTCTATTGAGTTTCGCTAATGTACAAGAGATGCACTCGCCGAACATAACCTTGCATGGAACATGATACGGAAATTTGCTAAACTAAGGTATGCAGGGATACTAATTATGTGATTGTGAAAGTGTAATCTCCTGAATGTGCTGCAATAACTGAAAATTTTAAGGTAAGGAAAGTTTAGCTCATTTCTGTGGCGAGAGAATGTGTTGCACTGGTAGATAAAACTTCACAATTGCTGGTATCTCCCTGCCTTTCGCCGTATGATCTGAACAAGTGCCCTGACTGCCTTTCTCTTCAGACTGAATGTTTTTGCCAAGCTAACAGGGTCTGCTGATGCATAATTTGTTTATGCAGTCTGATGCTTTCTTGCTTTCTTGACCTCAATCGTCGAGAGAAGGGTGACTGCTGCACCGGGAGCCGAAGTTCCGCTGTGTTCCGTTTCCTCATCATAAGTATCTACTCAGGGGATAAGCAAGAACGAGCTCCAAAGCATCAACAAAACTATCTGTTATGTATGAAGTGTCCTTACCACGCTGTATATAACTGAAAACACACAGCAAAACGCATTAAGAACCAATGTAACCAACTTGCTAGTGGGTACGTATGAATTTATTATACTTATCGCCCGTCCAACTGCCAAGTACATGTCAAGCAATATCATGTGTTCTCATCTGTCATTATATGTGTGTCTCATTTGTCTCGTTATCTAAGTTTATATCATGTTCCGTACTCCATTCAATACAACTGATTTGTCATGCACCTACTCATATAGTCTTTACTAGAATTCTTTTGTCATAATGACGGTATGTGACCATATACAATGCTATTATAGTGTGGTTAAGAAAAGCTCCATATAGGTAAAATTACTTGCAACAACAAAAGAAAGAATGGGAAACAGAGTTTAGAAATCTTACCTTTGTCGTGGTGTTTGTATTCGGATATTTAACGAGATGGTATCCTTTGTTTTTGGTTTTGGCGAAGTAGAAATGTTGTTGACTGGGGTTCAAGCAATCTTGGTTGGTGTATCGAAAAAGAACATTGCCGATATAATCATTTAACGAGGAACGTATTTCCCGCTTGCACTTAGCTCTCTAACATTCTGTGGCGTCCAATAATCCCCATCATACTTTGCTACATGATTTAGTCATTGCCTAAAAATTTTAGCCACAAATTAGAACTTTACGTCAAATGACAACCTATCGCATTGCGATTTTTAATCAGCAAATAGGCATGAGCGAAATCCATATCGCCAACTAAATAAACAGAGTAATCTCCTGAATATGAAATGTTCTTATCAAGCTATAAGTATTTTTGAACGCTCAGCAGAGTAAGAATGCACATAGCCTTTACGTTTTGACGATATGTTGCCAAGTCGATATAGACCAATTGTGATCAACTAGCTAGTAGGCATCAACATGTGCCCCTTCCAACATACATCAACTCATAATTCATGACTTATAATCTGTGAGACGAAAGGTAAGGTCACCCACTTACTAATTCACATTTCTACTGGCCATCTACTTTCCTAGTAACCGTTATGTGACAGAAACATTTTTGATTTTTCAGTATGAGATGAGAATTTATTCAACTACACAAGTTTCTTTAAGACAGACTCTAAGCACATATAGCACAATATGAACCCTTGCTAAAATTGACTGCGATAACGACCAAAGACCACAAAAATCGAAAGTGTAAGGTTTAGAAAACGTCCCTTGTGTCGGCGAGAATGGTTATGTTACACTGAGCTGGTTTACTGGTTGAGTTACTCGAATGTCGCTTGTCGTGGTGAGCAAGATTACGGATGTTTGCTAGAGGTCACTTTGGTGGCTCTAATGGATCTGAGTGAGGCTGGCGAAGCCAGGATGACCACAAGATGATGAGTTAACTTGGCCGAGTTTCTGCTTGTTGGTTTCTTTAGCTAGCTTTAACATGAGTTCTCGCTGTGTGCCGAGTCAAAGACATTGTCTGTCTCTTATGCACATTGTTTAACTGACTAGAATTGGCAGTTGCTTTAATGTTCACACCATAAGAGGTTAAATTTTGCAAATGCTTTCAAACTTGGCCAACTATTCAAGACTGAATACATGATTTAAACTTTGCTTAAAATTTCTACAAACACTATGCAGGCATCAGACATCGGAAAAAAAGGAGGGTAAGAAACTTCCCTGTACTTAAGGTGCTTGCAATTCATGTCAGTGAACGAAGGCAGACTGACGACATTTGAGTTTTGTATCTCCTACAGGTACTATTTCATCCCCGAAATGGAACTCTAGCATTGAACATTTCATCGCCGACACGAACATAAGAATTCCGCTGGACACCGCTACAAAAACTCAAATTCCTTTGATGATTATCTAAGAATAAAAAGCTAAGATATATTATGCCATAGGATGAGGAGCCCCTTCCATCATTTTTTTTTTGAAAAGGCCAAATAACAAGCATAGAAGAAAAGAAAAAGGTAAGAATGCTTCCCTTGGTTGAAACTTGGTTGATGTCACTGAGTTATTTTGATGTAATCCGCAATTTCATCTCGGCGACCTTGACTGGCTTTACGACAAGCGTAGCCTGCATCATTCAATCTTTCATTCCTACCAAGTATAGTCTGCCACTTATAGTCAAACGCCCCTGCTCTAGAGGTATTTGAAGCTTGGCGACCATTACCCTTAGTCGCTGAAGGATATTGCCTACCAGAGATATCTGCTTGGCTTTATCTTTCCTTTGGCATTCGCTGACCTTGCTAAATTTCTGCTGTTTGCCCCTTCTATAATATTTATGTCGTTGGTAAGATACCTTTGGCACCACGCCGAGGTTACTGATGTTGATGAAGCTGGGCTAATCACTCTTTGAGACATGTTGTGGTTGAGTTTATCAAATTGCGCTGCTTCAAGATTGCGGATTCTCTGCGCCGTGCTTAGTCTTCAAGAATTAGCAAGTCTCTGAAGTGAATTGATGTCAACAATCAGAACTTTCCTCGGCGACGTATCTTGGAACATTTCTCTTCCATCGCCAACAACACGGGTTTGAGGAGAATTTCAATTCATCCTTGTGCACTGGTTGGTCTACGTCGCCGACACGAGTGTAGGAGTAATTCCAGCTGATTGTCGCTTTTATAATCACTTCAGCGAAACTAAATTGTCTGGTGATTGGCGAGTTACTGACTGAACTGTTGTCTTCGTCTTTCTAACTCCAAAACTTCAGCGAGGAAACTGGTACTTTGCCGAGGTAGCTATGCTGGATGTGGATGTCGACGAAGTAACTGGTGACTGAGGTTCAAGTTTGTTCGTCGAGATTAGTTCTGTGAACAAGTATCATCACATGAAAAATGTGTACTGAGCAAATCTTTCATAGCTAAAGCCATCGGGGTTTAATTAATTTCGATGTATCGGCGATCAACTGAATATTATTTTCGATGTATCGGCGACCTTGACTAACTACCAATCTATTGATTGAGTTGGGCGAAGCTGGGATTTTGTGAAATAGTTTGGCAAAAATTCATTGGTTACAGTAGAATTTGCATTCAGCGAAATGAGCCTACTCAAGTCTTGACCGTTCTCTGAGCTGCACTTCCTTTTTGCTAGACAGCTTTGATTTCATTGCCGAGTTATATCAAATAGCTTTGCTGCAACAACAAATAATCATCCTGGTGAGTAATTGTGAGTTAGAATAATCTTCATTCAACATTCATTGTGTATAACGACAGAGAAAGATAGAAGAAACTAAGCCCTAGATTCGATCAAGATCGTGATTTTTCCCAAAGAAATCAATGGGTTTTGAGAGTAATCTCTACTGATTGTGAATCTGCAAACAAAATTTGTTTTGAATCAAAACTGATTGTAAATCTCAAATTTTTTCTGTGTACGGGAAAAAAGAAAAAAAAATCTCAAAACCGATTGGAATCGAAAAATCTTAAATGGGTTTGAAGACTAGAGTCTACTGATTGCAAATCTATCATCAAAAACCATTTTGACTCTAAAACTGGAAAGAAAGATCAAATCTTTACTCAAAACCATCCCTAGGTAGACTTTTTCTCAAAATTTTTGTTCTGAAAAACTCTATAGATCCGGTGTTAGTAACAAGATAAGGAAGGTAAGGGAGAGATATGTTTTTCTGAATCTGAATGCCAGCGTAAGCCTTTGATTTTCTGTTGTTGATGCCTTTCTTTGGTATTTTCCCATCACAGCAGCCTCATATTTTCCTCCTTTCTTGTCTGCCGGTATAATCTTAAGATGAAATTGGTTGTCTGAAAGTTGCTATTTAATGACGAAAACACCCCTGTGGCGACTGAATCTCCTGGATCTTGCTGAGTTCATAGGATTTGTTGCCGGAATCAACTTTTTCTTCATTCTTGAGCTTCTAACACATGATTCAAACCTTTTCTAGCGCCAAAATGTAATTGCATAAAATACATCATGCAATTACACCCATTGATTTACCAAATCCTTAGATCTAGTTCACACACACATACATGAATATGAAAGTAAAGCACACAAGAGACATTTTTAACGTGTTCGGAGCTTATCTAACTTCCTACACCAAGGATTTATTAGTAGTGATACTTGATAATTATACATAGGTTTTCTTGGTGTTCTTGAGGTGTTCTTGAGTAGGAAAGGGTAGTGGAGAAGAAGATAGAGTAGAGAGAGAAAGGTCGTAGCGGCCTCCCCTCACATTAGGGTTGTTTCCCTTTTATGTGAGAGTTACAAAGACGAAGTTACATGAATACCCTTATTGGGAATCCTATGCTAGAGTTCTTCTATGGTGTTTCATCTCCTAGGGAAGGCTAAGCTATACTTCCTTTAATCTTGTGCCACATAACGGATACACGATAATTGTTTGTCCTCTCTCGCCGGTAAGCATATCGGCGAGTTCTTATGACTTCAGCGAACTAGTCTTCTTCTGGATAAGGATTGCTGACGCGGATCCCACTGAGTCAACGAGTCAACTCTGACCATTCTGACATTCTCATAAATACCCAACTATTGTACGGTCCTTTGCCGGTGACGTGTTCAATCTCGCTGATCATAGTCCGTCCTTCAAATCTTCGCTAGTGTAGCCTCGGCGACCCTATACGCTAACCTCTTCATACCTGATACTTGCCGTGGTCTTCCTTGATGATTCTGTACTTCTCGGAGATAGTCTCCTTACGCAGCTTCACATTTAGGATGCTTTTATTTGTATAAGGCACTTTCTACACTCACAGTGGAGGCATGGTGGTGATGGCTTGGGTCTTGGACGGGTCGACCTCGATTCCTTGTTTGGGTACTTGAAAGCCGAGGAACTTCCCTGAGGAGACTCCAAAAGCGCACTTCAGAGGGTTCATTTTTAGTTTGTACTCCCGACACCTCTCGAATACGCGTCATAATACTTCTGCGTGTGATGCCCTGGTTCTGGATTTAACAACTACATCGTCTACATAGTCCTCGACCTATTTATGCATCATGTCGTGGAAGATGGCCGTCATTGCTCGCTGGTAGGTAGCTCCTGCGTTCTTTAGGCCAAAGGGCATGACCGTGTTGTAGAAGTTCCCGAGGGGTGTCCGGAATGCTGTCCTCGGGGCGTCGTGTTCATACATTTTTATTTGGTTATACCCGTCCATGAAGGAGAACATAGCGTGTCCACTGGTGGCATCCACGAGCATGTTAATATTCGGAAGCAGGAAATCATCCTTCGAGCAGCACTTGTTCAGGTCTCTGAAGTCGACACAACAACGTATTTGGCCGTTTTTCTTCTTAACGGGTACTACGTTTGCTAGACAAGTAGTGTGTTGGATGGGTTTGATAAACCCTACCGCCAGTAGCTTCTGTATCTCGACCTTTATCTTCTCCTCCACGTCGTGCCTGAAATTTCTTGGTTGTTGTTTGACTGGTCTGGAACCCGGGATAATGGACAAGTGGTGTGTCACCAGTTTTTCATCGAGTCCCGGCATCTCCTCGTACGTCCAGGCAAACGTGTCTTGGTATTCTTTTAGCAGGTCTGCGAACTCGGTGCGTTCCTCGGGGGACAAGGTTGAACTGATGAAGATGGGTCTGGGTGAATCGTTTGTCCCGACGTTTAAGTTTCGAGCGCGTCTGAGGTGGAGTCTGTCCCATATTGAAGTTGTGGGGGTGCATCCTGGACTTCGTCTTCCACTTGTCGCTCGTTGTATCTGCATTCTCCAGGGTGGGGAGAGCTATGACTAGCCTCCTCTGTTAATTGCTATAACGGGCGTCGGAGGTAAACCATTCTCCCTTTAGCGTCCTGGGTTGTTACGAAGTTTCCTGCCCTTTTGTGAGTCGCCGTCTTGCCTTCTCCTTTTCCTTGCTTCGAGTCCCCGTCTGACCGTTGTTGTGGGTCACACCTCTCTAGGGATGTCCAATTCGGGAGTGGGATACTGTAGACTTTGTCTTGGCACTGGGAAGCCTCATCTTTCGGATCTACAAACTCGCCATCGTATATTGATGAGTACGGGGAAGGAGATGCAGTTACGCGAATAATACCTTCGTTTAGGACTGCTTTCAAGCATTGGTGGTAAGTAGAAGCGACGACTTTGTTCTCGTGTAGCCAGGGCCTTCCTAGTATCATGTGGTACTCTGGCTCCTTCTCGATTACGTGGAACATAGTCTTCGTGTGGATAGGCCCGACCTTCAACTCCAAGTTGACGTGTCCATATGTACTCGTCTTGTTCCCTTCGAAGTCCTTCATTATGATAGGGTGATAGACTACTTGATGTTTAGGAATTTTTGCGATCCTCAGGGTCTTGAGGGAGACCACGTTGGCTGCTGCTCCGGTATCAACTAGTGCTCTCTTGAACTCCGTGCCTTTGATGTGAGCGATTACGTAGAGGGCGCGGTTGTGTCCTTCTTCAGCCAGTATGTCCTTGTCGGTGAAAGTGATGTCCTGCGTCTGCGCATCAGCCGTTAAAGACATCTCGGAAATCATAGGTAGGGTTGGAGTGAGGTTGGCTTCGAAAGCAATGTAGTTGAGGGCCTCGAACGTGTCTATACGCTGTCCTTTTGAAAAGTGGAGGGTATCACATAGTTTTTCGATGAGAAGGGTAGCTTCCTCCTTTGCAGATTTGTCGTAGGCGGTGAAGCTTCCGACATGGATTGTTGTATTGAAGTGAGGTTCTTGCGCCATCATCTCCCAGGGTAGACGTTTCTTCGTAGATGACTTTCTGGGACCGAGAGAATGATCTCCCACTGTGGTCGCCAACTGTTTTTACCTGCAAAAACAATGTACCGTCTCTGGGTACTTTCGTAGTGCTCGGAGAACAAAGTCGAACAAGACAAGCCTAAACCAAAAAGATGGCCGTTCCCGTCTTGCTTCGGTCACAGAGAGGATAGAGGTTGGTCTAGGGAGGGAAACAGCGAAGAAACTTGAGATCAGGTTGAGGATGTGTTTTGGGTGTAAGAGTTCAAGATCTCCGTCGTGAAATCGACTGGAAATCTCCAAGGCTAGAAACGTGTTTCGATTCTCAGGTGTTTTCTCTGAGGCTCTGGTTGTTTCTGTGTGTGTTCTAGGTGTTCTGAACGTTCTTGCCTTGGAAGATAGAGGAAGCCTCTATTTATAGTTTTTAACTCACCCAGATCTCTCGACAGAGAAAGTGGAAGTCGTGGAAGAGTGGGGGAGTGGAGGACATGAGTTAGTTTCCGCAACTGCCTGAGTCGTGTAGAACATGCCCACTCGCGCCATCTTCTCGTAACT
>JAJJMA010030394.1:0-11575 GCA_023529015.1 Papaver nudicaule
TTCAGCCACATCAACAATTAGAGGGAAATTAGATGTGTACTGGTTATGGATAACAGGGGAGTTAGAGTTTTCGCTGGTGGAGAATGAATCGAAGTTATTCACCGCCATGCAGAAAGAACTAGAAGACTTCGGAATGCATCTAAGATTATCCAAATTAAGAGCAAGATTTGGAGAGAGACTATTTACTGGAGACCCGACCCGACCCGAAACCTTACTGGGCTGAGAACCAGAAAGGATGTGCGAGGGATTTGGAGGAAAAACTGAGCTAGGCCCAACATGACGGAGAGGGGCAGAAGAAAGTACCATTGGCCCAGAAGAAGAACAATCTCCCAGAAGATCAATGCACTGATACTTGAGAGGAGAAAAAGAGGGGCTAGCCGTCTCAGTGAAGTCTACACTTCGTGTACCTAGGATAGAAGCTTCATCCATAATAGCATCAACAAAATGGGAAGAAGAAGAGGCTGATCAAGAGAAGAATTCATCCTCAAGAACAAGGTCAGGCGAAGGTTGGACACTCGGCCATTCCCCAGATTGATTATCATCAATAAGAGAATAAAAAAAACTAACTTTTTTGGCTGGGTTAGCATAACCAGTGTAGCTATCCTCGGTAGCATTAGAGTTAACTGGGGAGAAGGGGATCGGGTCATATATGTCATCCAAAGCACCGTGATAGATGATGGGGCAAGAATCCTCCCTATGACCAAAGCGGTGACAACAAGAACAATAGTTGTGAGGGTTACAGAAATAATCAAGGGTGATAACAGATCTAGGCGAATCTCCCACAGAGAGAATAAGATCAGGTACAGTTCGATGCTCGATGTTGATATCACTCTGAATCATCATAGGTTATGCCCCTTGAGGCTTACAATTTTGCGGGCGGAAGCTAATGACTGTGCCTAATCTCCTAGCTATTTGGGACATTACTTTACCATGAAGCATGTAGGGTTTGAGACCAAAAATGGCTATCCAAACGAAAATATGCTTTAACTCATAGCGCGGAAGCTCAGTATGGTTACCCCACATATCCATTGAGATTATATCTCCATAAATGATCCAGTAACGCCTAAGAAGAACCCACATCAAGACATCGTCATTTTCAAAATAAATTTTATAGATATCCTGTTCCACTGTAAAAAAAAAAAAAGTAAAACGGTTATCTTTTCCCCATTTATATTTAAGAGCATTATAGACTTCAGACAAATTCTATGAGGAAGTAGTAAAGAGCCTAATAACCATGCAACGGTCTTCATCAAAAAAGTTTGGGTTGGGCTTGATAGGTTTTTTGTTTCTGTGGTGAGCAACAGAGGAAGGGTGGGGACCTAGAATGGACTTATTTGGGTTGATATTCATTTTTGAAAAGACAGAAGCATTACAAAAATAACAAGAAGTAAAAGAAAAGCAAAGGAAGAAGAAAAATCAGAAAAACTAATAATGAATTAAAGAGGGAGAACAAAAAGAATCGAAGAATGAAAGTAAATAGGGAATACAATAACACTTGATATTTTCCATCACGTGGTCACATGTGAAACCTCACAAGAGGCTTGGAATAGATAATGACCGTGTTCGAAGGGAATACAGCAGAAAAAAGAAGCTAGACTTCAGAACCTCATGTATGTCTATGAAAACCTTCGAATGCTTGAGGATGATACCTTTGAAGAATTTAACCACAAATTGTCTAAGATAGTGAATGCCTGTCACACCTTAGGAAAAGTTATTCCGGAAAGGGACATTGTGCGTAAAACTCCGAGGTCATTACCCTCAAGATACGAATCAAAGAAACATACCATCTAAGAAGTTCACGGCTTAACTATAACTAGAAGTGACCTTGTTGCTAAGATAAAGATATTCGATCATGAGAAAACATGAAAATAAATCTATCGCTTTTGAAGCCGTAAGCACTCTGTGCACCTCCTCTCCACAAAAATTGTCATGGTCTGATGAGTGTGAAGACCTTGACAATGAAGAAGTGGAAATTGTTTACACAACAACTCAAAGATCTTCTCAGATCTAGAAGAGACAGGCGATTTAGGAGTAGAGGATCCTTACCAGCATTGAAACCTAATCCTGTTTGGGATGGGGATGATCTTTCTGTTGTGCAATGTTTCAAGTGTCGAGGCTTTGAACACATGAAAGACATATGCCCTAGTAAGGAATACCATAAATGGGATAATGCTCTCTCAGCTCGGTTTAATGATATGTCTGACCAACATGAATTTGAACTAGATCATGAAGAAATTGCTTTAATGGCAAATACTTCAGATGAACGACGATCTAAGCATGATGAAGCTGACGTTCTAACTCACAAGTTGATCAGTAAGAGCGAGGACCTATTTCGAGAAAACATTCAGTTAAAATCTGATCTTGAAAAGGTAGAGAAAACCCTTCTCCTGAAAGATCATGAACTTGAGAAATTAAGTAGTGATCCCTTTTCAACTTTGTCACTTAAAGATAAAGAGATGCCTAAGAATGATCTCCAAAGACTGTCTGGTAGCTCGGATAAAGTAGCATCAATGTTATTTGGTCAAAAAGCCTTTGGAAACACCAACGGGTTATGGTACAATAGTAACACATACACGAAGAACAATACTTTCATTATGGATGGATCCAGTCCTCCATCTAATGGAAAAAACAAGGGTGTACCTGGGAAAGCTAAAACTTAGGATAAAAAGCCTTCCAAGAGTTGCCAGTGTTGTGGCAAATCTGGACATGTCCAAGGAAGGTGTCGGCTGCTTAAGGGAAATAGACGAGCTGTGAATAAGCTCCAAGCCTACATGGATAAAATGAATAAAGCCCTGAAGCTATTCAAGGGAGCGTTGAAAAACGTAGAAAGTTCAAGAGGAAATGAAAAGGGTAAGAAAAACTCTCAGCCCAAATCAGTCTCTAGCAACCACTCTACAATCAACACCCCGTGTGAGTCTAGTACTCACACTCCAACTGCTTAAGTGCAGTTTGGGGATGCATCCTCACATTATGACTGTATAAATACTATAAACATCTTTCCCAAAGAGTTTTACTCCGTGGAAATTTGTGTTTACAGACTGTATAAACTCTGTCTGTCAGAGTTTGGTGTTTCAGTATGCGAAACGGTTCGTGAACCGCTCGCGTCGCAATTTCTGGAAGATTCCCTCAAGTCTTTCAGATAAACTAAAACACACTCCTCTTGATATATATATATATCGTTCATACATCCAGTAAGTCATAAACAGAGATGACTTATATTACAAGAAGTGTTACGTGGAGTTGTAAAAGTGAAGCTGCGAAAGTTGAGCTCTGTGAAGGGATTACAAGCAAGAGAAGGAGAAGCCTGCAGAAAATTTGGATTACATCCGAAAGTTTCCTGATCCAGAGACTCATACTATTAACTCGAGAGAAACAATAAATGAATACACTCATATGAGGAAGTACTTTCTGTATAAAATCGATTACGAAAGGAAGAAAGCTTTATTCCATGAAGACAAAGCCCAACGCTTCAAGAATAGATATACTCATTATACATCATTGTTACGTGCTTTAACTAGTCTTTCTGAAGAAGAATCCAAAAATACTGCATGCATCATAGATAAATTCTTTGATGAAGTCGAATCTCGAGACTGTGAAGCTAAATAGAAGTTGAGGTCATACAACTTTGCTATCGAAAGTAGTTTTCCTTTTCATGCTTTTTAGAGTTTTTCAGCATGTACTACTTTATTTCATTAATAAAAGTTCTTTTATATAATTATTAATGATGTTTTCAATACTTGATTTGTCTACTACCTCAATCTTATTGCAATACACAACTTTTATTGCTTCGGTGATAACACAAAGTTTTGTCATGTTACAAAAGTTAAGCTTTTTCTCACGATCAAGAAACTTTTGAACACGATCAAGAAACTTTTGATTATATGATTTTTAGGGTTTCCATAAGCTCGAAAATCATGTACTCTTTTCCAAAAATTTGACTAAGGAAAGGAGATTGTAAACACAGAAAACTAGATACATTAAATTGTTTGTCCAAGTTAGGCTTTGTAGTTGTTCTTTATTGAATAACACCGCATGGGGGAGAGTTCTTAAATGATCTTGCGCTTAATAACAAATCTTTTTGGGGAGCGTGGATGTGGAATATTAGGAGAAAAGTGTATCCATATTTCTCCAAAGATGAATCAACTTAGAAATCCTCATTCTGATTTCCTAGTTATGTCATCTTACACTTAATATGCGAGTACATTCTTGACTTGACAATCTCTATAGGCTTGAAACCCTAAGTCTCAACTAGTCTGTGGGGATCTAGAGACGTAAGGAGTGCGACAGTAGCCAATTCGCTTGGATGGCTTGAGTTGGTCTCTGCTACATCCCAGACCGAAGTCTTATAGTAGGCTAGTGTTTGTAGGCAGTTTGTACTGTGTGGTGTTCAATCTCGACGAGGTCCCGAGGTTTTTCTACAGGTCGTAGTTTCCTCGTTAAAAAAATCTCTGGTGTCTTGTGTGCTTCACTTTCCGCATTATATTATCTGATTATATAATTAAAGAAAACACAAGAAGTACGTTATTCATAACCATCGACTTGGTCCATAATCCATCCAGGGGATTTACCAAGACTTGTCTTGAGTTTGACCAATCACTTGTGATCCTACTCCGGTTATCAGATTTGGATATTGATTTTTGAGATCGTTCATATCCTCTGTAAGACTCACGAGCCCAAACGAAAAGTTGGTAGTATTTCGGTACCCCTGCTTTTTCAGTTTACTTGGTTTACTTGTCAGCCCCCGCTTGTAAAGTAGATTTCCGTAGGACCTGAAGTAATCCGAAGGAAGTCACCTTACGTATGTTAAACTGAAGAGGATAGTCCAAAACATACAGTTGATAATTAAGGTTGCAAATCCGGAATTGTTGACATAAGCCTTTAACAGCGGTTAAAGCAACTCTAGGCATGTAAAGGACGTCTGCCATGGGAATCAAGTGCGTTACGATCTGTGGGAGATCTAGAGAAGTAAGGAGTGTGACAACAGCCAATTCACTTGGTGGGTTGGAGTTGGTCTCTGCTACATCCCAGACCGAAGTCTTATAGTAGGCTAATATTTGTAGACAGTTAGTATTGTGCGGTGTTCAAACTGGGCGAGGTCCCAAGGTTTTTTCTACATGTCGTAGTTTCCTCGTTAAAAAAATCTTTGGTGTCTCGTGTGTTTTACTTTCTGCATTATATCTCTGATCATATAATTAAACCTAACACAAGAAGTACGTTATTCATAACCGTCGAGTTGGTCCATAATCCATCCAGGGGATTTACCAAGACTTATCTTGCGTTGGACTGTTCACTTGTCATCCTAACTCCGGTTATCTGATTTGTATATTGATTTTTGAGATCGTCCATATCTTACCATAAGACTCATGAGCCCAAACCAAAAGTTGGTTGTATTTCGGTACCCTTGTTTTTTCCGATGATACCTTTGAAGAATTTAACCACAAATTGTCTGAGAGAGTGAATGCCTGTTACACCTTAGGAAATGTTATTCCGGAAAGGGATATCGTGTGTAAAGTTCTGAGGTCACTGCCCTCAAGACACGAGTCAAAGAAACATGCTATCCAAGAAGTACATGGTTTAACTATAACAAGAAGTGACCTTGTTGCCAAGTTAAAAATCTTCGATCATGAGCAAAGTAACACTAAAAACATTGGTTTTAGAGCTATTGAAAAAACAAGGAAACTTGTAAACGGAGAGTGTACTTCGAACACCATCCCTGGCAATCATAGTGGGGATAAATCTGAGGAATAATTATCTTTAATTATTCGTCAGTTTAGGGATCTTCTAAATAAGAGAAATAAACGATTCATTAAGAAAAACCCACCATCACCTCCCAAGCCTCATGATAAACTCCCTCCAAAAGAAGGGAATAAAAGGGGAGATGATGATGATGATATGCCACAATGCTATAAATGCAAAGGATTTGGCCACTTGGCTGAAGAATGACCCAATCTGAAGAAATATATTAGGGGCAAGGCGTTTGCTGCTACACTTGATGATTCCTCTGATGTTTACTACTCAACTGACGAAGAAGGTGAAGTTGCATTCATTACAGAGTGTGTCCGAGTGACTCCAAATCAGAACTCGAATCATGTTCCATCCCCATGGACGACAATCCAAGTGACACATCTAGCAAAGAGAAAATCATTCCAATGAAGCAGAAACAACATCTTATTAGATGTAACTTATGTGCTAAAAAAGGATATGATTATAAATAGTGTCACGTATACAAACGAAAAGTTAAGTATGCAGACAAACTACAGAGAAAAGATGCTAGACTCATGAATGTTATTTGAATATTTGAGGCTGCCAATGACAAGGAAGCTAATAAAGACCGAAAACACTCAAACTCCTTAAGGGCAACACAAGGAGTTGCGAAATTCAAAAGAATCAGGACTAAAAATGGCAAACTTAGTTCAGAAAAGGATTCAGCATCACACAATGAGCATAAACATGCCCATTCCCTCTCGCACTAGCTGCAAGAAGGATTGATATCTCATTCATTGCCCCTTTGGAATGAGTTGTCACTGTGTGATTTGGCAAGATCTGGTTCTCTTAGATTCTTTTTCGTTTGTATTTGTTTAAAGTAATTGATTACTCTCAATTAAAAACTTTTTATATGTCACTGGACAAAAAATATCATGTTGAGCCAAGCTCCATAGATCTTATGACCTTCTTACTTTTATAGTAAAAAATTGTCTATACAAAAGGTATAAATTGATAACTGGGTGACTCTCAAACCGGGACACATCAATGAAATAACGTTGAAATACACGTATTAACGTTGAAGGTACACAAATGTTGTTTCGGTTCGCCAACCGTTCCTCTTTCTCTGTACGCTGCCAGGATGAATTTTATCGTATCTGGTAGTTATGAGAGTCCTTATCTCTTCGAAAATTCTTGGAAGATCTATTTATAAAGAAATTAAAAGTCTCTTCTTATTTCATTTTAAACTCTTGAACATGGTAACCCTCTTGTTGTTACCTCCCCAAGCAAATATCCTAAGTCAATTGACTAACAAGGGTACCGTGAAACCAGATGATCCTTTGAAAGCAGCCGTCAACAAAGGAAAGAAACCTTGGTTCAAGAAAAAGAAGAAGAAGTCCAAATCTGACAAGGATGAACAGCCTTCTCAGAAGAATCAGAGGATTTCATCTATTCTCAAAGAATGCAGAGAAACAAAAAGAGAAGTGAGGACTCTTGGGGAAGTGTTTCTAAAAACTCTTGCGGTTCAAGAAGCTTTTGTGAAACAACAATAAGAGCTTATGAAAGAAGTCCATAAGGCATCAGTAAGTGAGACTAAGGGATTTGATCTACACGTTCCTATGCCTATGAATGAAGATCAAGATATTGCCGAGATCAATAACTTCGCCATGACATCTTTCAAATACAATGATTGGTTCCTTGTGAGAACTTGTTCTTACTTTTGCCTAAGCAATTTAAACTATATCTAAAAGTAGTTTGCCTTTTCATGCCTTTGAGAGTTTTTCAGCATGTACTACTTTATTAGTTTTCATTAATTAAAAGTTCTTTTAGATTATTAATGATGCTTGCTATACTTGATTTGTGTACCTCAATCTTATGTATTCATACATGACTTTATTCGTTGCTTCTGTGAAGATTCAAAGTTATGTCAATTTACAAAAGTTATGCTTTCTCTCACGATTAAGAAACTTCTGATTGTATGACTTCTAGGGCTTTCATAAGCTCATAAATCATATACTCTTTTCCAAAAAATTGGCCAGGGAAAGAGAAAATCAACAACGAAACTTGATACATTAAATTGTTTGTCTAATTATGCTTTGTTCATGTCTTTACTTGTAGAGGCAAATATAGTTGTTCTTTATTGAATAACACCACATGGGAGAGGGTTCTTAAATGAGCTTGCGCTTGATAACAAATCTTTTTGGGGAGCGTGGATGTGGAATATTAGGAGAAAAGTGTATCTATATTTCTCCAAAGATGAATCAACTTAGAAATCTTCACTCTGATTTCCTAGTTATGTCATCTTAAACTTGACATGCGAGTACATCCTTGACTTGACTATCTTTATAGGCTTGAAACCCGAGTCTCGGCTGATTTTTCATATTTTTGTGACAAATAGGGGGAGCATACATATGGTTTCTTGTTCTTGTGGTTCACAACCATATACAGAGAATACCGTATTGCTTACTTTTGTAGTTTTTCAAAGTATCAAGTAAGGGGGAGTAAATATTGGGCTTCATACCAATCTGGCAAAAAGAGGTAGAAAGATTAAGGGGGAGTTTCGTATCAAGAATGAGTAGAATCACTTTAAAAGTTTTGATACACAAACTTTAAAGTTGCTCTGATTCTTACTCTTTGCACAAACAACATGTGAGTTAGCATATTAATCCATGTAAGCTCGAACTTGTTTGAGCTGGATATGTTGTAGTGCTGTCTACGAGTTTTTTCAACAGTTGTTAAAAGAACACATCAAGACTCAAAGGAGAAGTTGAAGAATTCAAGAAATCAAGATACATCTGGAATAAAGCTTAATCGTTTTATTTTTTTTGAATCCATATGTAATATTGGTTTTGTAACTGAAATTGACAAAGGGGAAGATTGTTAGGACATTGTCCGGTCAAACCCACTAGCGTTGGTATGTCAAGCTAGTTGTCAGTTTTAGCTGTCAAACACAATTCTTGATTTAGCCTGCTAGAGTTTAGATTTCGGAATTGGGATATAGACAAAGTAGTAGAGACCTTGAAGACGAAGACTGAGATTACCAAGAAGACATCATATATTCTTCATCGACAAAAGGTTAGTAGGAGTTGTGACATTATGTGGAATTTCTTCTATTATACTTATTCTATCTTTCGAAATGGTCGGCTACTTTAATAGAGATGCTAATAGCGATTGAGATTGTACTCTTGTCTACATAACCATGAGTTATGTTGGTATATGTTCCCACTATACTAAGTTACAAGATACATGAGATAGATTCAATACATTTTCCAGTGCAATGGTTTGCTTGCAAAATCACATGTAGGAAATTGGGTGAATATAAAGGAATACTCTGTAATGGTATGACTACCAATTACCACTTAATAACAAGGAATTGAACTGATTAAACGAATGAACATAAAATTGAAGAACAATTTGATAAAATAAAATCAACTGATTAGTAAAATGAATTAATGAAAATGAAAAGAAACAAATAAGCCATGGCAGAGCCAGTAGCAGAACAATATCAAATATCTGGTAACTAACAACCCAACGAGAGAGAGAGAGAGAGAGATAGGCTAACGTCTACATCCAACACACCAGAAGCATGAGGACACGTGCCTCGCTGTCGTGAACTCAGACGGGTATCCAAGGAGGATAACGCACCCCCAACAAATACGATAAGGGATGACCCAAAATCATACACACAAGGAACAGTCATATGACATACTCTAAGAGCAGCGTCCATGGATTATAGCTGAGGACGTCCACACTTCTAAGTACAGGAAAACTGGCCTAGCCCAGGTACTTCCAGCAGATCTAGTTGAAACCCTAATTTGGAACTCGAGGCGGTTCACGAACCGATTCGCGTACAATGGCACCGATTTTTCCTCATGTGTCTCAAATCATCGATCTGTACACGTACATATATGTGAACATCAGATTCAATGCATCTGGTCTTCTTTCCAGATCTGGACAGTTCGTGAACCGTCTGGGGAATATTATGCGGGATTTTCACGCGGGTTTCTACAGATAACTCCTTATCTCTTAGTTAGACTCGAGCTTATCAGAATATCTTTTGTGGTCCATCTAACGAATCTCAATGAGTCAATAAGATAAAGGTGTTCTCAGGGTCATTGGATTTCTATCTTGAAGTGGTTAAGAGCTAACAACCCACTTGGCAGATAAATGTTAAAAGATTTCCAATTTATATTAACCTAGGGTTTGTTTGTTTGCAAGTTAAGTAACGGGCACGGTTTACACAGGCACTTGCTAACTTGTAGCACAAGTAATCAATTGTTTTATCTCGGAGCAACCTACCTTATTGAGAGCTATAAATAAAGGATTTAAGAGTGAAAACGACAAGCATCAAACATACATGAAGTTTCTCTGTGGAATTGATCGTAAACTCTTTGCACTTCGGTGTAAGCTTGTTGTGGTAGTACTCATCCTCTATTAGGTAGAAGTTCCTCTGTGGGATTTACCTAAGGACTAAGTCTTCTTTAGAAAGTTGGGAAGCAAAGGTAGGAGATCTTTGCCTTTGTGGTATTATTCAGATTAACCTGTAACCTTGGTTGCCTGATCACGTTCTTGTCTATTCCACGGTCCTTCTCTTCTGCAGGCTGCAACAATAAGGCCATTCAAGAACTGATACGTGACTACAGGGTTTTAACTAAAGCAGCGTACGGCTGCACACGGTGTTGTAAGACCTAGTTAGCTACAGTTGTGTAAGTCTCTTAAGTGATTCTTTTCACAGCTGAGGTAGATACAAGTTGGGCATAGTTTACTCGGTTTACTTGTCAGCCCCCCGCTTGTAAGTAGATTTCCGTATGACCTGGAGCAATCCAAAGGAAGTCACTTTCGTATGTTAAACTGAAGAGGACAGTTTGAAACATACAATTGATAATTGAGGTTGCAAAGCCGGAATTGTCAATAAGCCGTTAACAACGGCTAAAGCAACTCCTAGGCATGTAAAGGACGTCAGCTAGGGGAATCAAGTGCGTGACGATCTGTGGGGGATCTAGAGACGTAAGGAGTGAGATAGTAGCCAATTCTCTCGGAGGGCTAGAGTTGGTCTATGCTACATCCTAGACTGAAGTCTTATAGTAGGCTAACGTTTGTAGACAATTAGTACTGTGCGGTGTTCAAACTGGACGAGGTCCCGAGGTTTTTTTACAGGTCGTAGTTTCCTCGTTAAAAAAATCTCTAGTGTCTTGTGTGCTTTACTTTCCGCATTATATCTCTGATTATATAATTAAAGCAAACACAAGTAGTACGTTATTATAACGTTGAGTTAGTCTCAAATCCTTTCAAGGGATTCACCAAGACTTGTCTTGCGTTAGGGACTGATCACTTGTGATCCTAACTCCGATTAACAGATTTGGATATTGATTTTTGAGATCGTCCATATCTTCCCATAAGACTCACGAGCCTAAACGAAAAGTCAGTTGTATTTCGGTACCCCTGCTTTTTCAGGTATCAACATAACTATGAAAGGATAAGCCTTATTTCTAATTAGAAGATATTTTACTAACATAACAATCCTGGTTCAAGAAGGACTCTTAAACAAGATTATTGTAGTAACTCCCTAATCAGAAAGAACCACGACTCACGTGTGGAAGTGGGCCGTCGTACCTAGGAGATTGACCACAGAAACACGACAGGAAAAGCCGTAATCGTATTTTTCATCGCCAGTTCCCGAACAACAATACATAAAGAATGTTCCTTAAAGTTCCAGAAGATACCAGAAACCTTCCCTCCTATTTCCCGATACCAGAAACCTTCCCTCTTATTTCCCGAATTCAGCTTCTAGCCACGCTTTTCTATTTCAGCAAATCACTCATAACTTCTTCGTTATACAACGGGATTGAGTGATTCTTAAAGCGTTGAATTC